>JAGFPH010004841.1:37232-49380 GCA_018207615.1 Philaenus spumarius | reverse complement strand
TTACTAAGAAAGGGTTTGAAAAAATTTGAAATTTTAGTAGGGGTTTGGTGGGATCAAAGTTATTAAATCACGATTTATTCAAAACTACCGAACGGATTGGAATCAAATTTGGTATGTAGCTTCCTCTAGGGCCATAGGTGCTCAATAAGAAAGGGTATGAAAAATTTAGAAATTTTAAGAGGGGTTTGGGAGGGATCAAAGTTACTAAAATCATAATTTCAGATCTTTTATTATTATGACAATAGTGCTTTTATTATTTTAGATCTATATATATATAAGCCAAATACCACTCACTGATTGAACACTTAAAAAGAATACAATTACGTTAAAAAGACTGAAAATACCAACAACCACGGGCAACGCCGTACGGGTCAGCTAGTTCAAAATATATTTTTCATCACTCCGTACCGAAAGTAGCTACTTTCGATGTCAGCTGGTAGCAACGAAAACGATCGTTTCCCAAGCTCTAATTTAGAGCAAGGGAAAAACGATCAGCTGATTTTCCCTTGCTCTAAATTTGTTTTCCCTTGCTCTCAATTAGTTTTCCATTTGCCCGCTACGCGCTCTGACGTCGCTTTGCCGTTTATTCTTACAATTTATATCAGCTGTTCTTATTGTTCAACAATGTAAACCGTTTTACAATGTTTTACTGAGGTTTCTTCTTCAGCATTGTGTGTATTTTTGCGTCGTGATGAAAAGTACCGTTCATAACTTGTACCGAAAGTGATTTTCCGGCACTTGCTCCAATTATTCCCGTACTCGGCTTCGCCTCGTACGTGAAACACACTTTCACATGCTCGGCTTCGCCTCACACGTGAAATTCGATATTCCTGTGTTCGGCTCCGCCTCACACATGAAACTTGGGCGCGCACCGGAAAGTGCCACTTTCGGTACTAGTAATGAAATATACTATATATAGATTTAGATGATTATTTTGTTATTTTACTGATTTTTCCCCTTTATTTGACTATCGTTTAAAAATCATGGTCATCATGTGTGCCTGGAAGAAGGTTATACAAGAGCCACTTCTTTTGCTCAATAACAATCCCACGTTTTTATTTAATTTCATAACGAGCCACCATCTATATAAATAAAATTTAAATGTGCGTTTTTTCAAAGTCGATAATCTCCGAAAGTTCTTCATCGATTGCTTTGAAATTTTGACACAATCTTTCATTTGAATACAAGCGTGTTTTTGTATACTTTTAGAAAAACAGTAGCATCCACTGAAGATAAAAACAAACAAAAATATTCTAAATATTTTACAGCAATGGGAAACGTTATACTAAATAATAAACAAATACGTTTATTGATAATACAGTAATCAGCTGTTTGCTTTAATATTTCGTTTAACAGCTGATTTCAAACTTTGAAGCAATTATTTAATTTCTAACTTTTAGGTTAGGTTTTGATTAAATTGTAGGCCTGAGTCTTGCTGGTACTTTTAACCTTTTATTATAAATGCTGTTATAAAATATCAGAAATAATTAGATTTGGACATTTACCATCTTAGCTTTAGGGTTATTATTAATCCTACACCTTTATTATATATAAACAAAACATAACATAATTATGTGTATAAAAGTTCTAACGGGGTTTGCGTACGGAGCAGGCAGGGGTTTCCCCTAGTATTTAATAAAATATACATGTTTATAAAATACTACTTTTCTTTTCAATTTCATTCGGTAACAATTTACACTATGGCAAATTCAATCAATGGTTTTGTTCTTATATTTAAAGAAAGAGTTTCGCTTAAGTCCAAGACAAAAAAGAAACGGGACCAATTTGTGTTCCGATAAGTTCCCAACACAATTATTGTAAAAGAATCATTCAATGAATAATCTATCCAGACATTTTTCCACCAAACGAAACGTGTCAGAGTCACATTTTTGGGTCAACATTTTGAAAATACAGTGTGGGGTAATGTTTTACATGTTTTTGGGAACGGGAAAACTGATTTTGGGATTTAAAAAGTCGAAGCGCGTCGGGGTCATGTTTTTGGAGTAAATACTTTGAAAATACGTTGAGGGGTATCGTTTTATATGTTTTTGGATAAGGGAAAATCGATTTTCATAGTTAAAAAGTCGTACCGCGTTGGGGGTCACGTTTTTGGTCAACATTTTGAAAATTTAGTGTGGAGTTTTGTTTTATATGTTTTTGGGTTCGGGAAAACCGATTTTGATAGTTATTTAAAAATAAACACGAGCTTAAGTCTCGAAAACGTGTTCTATCTTTTCATCTTAATTCTTAATAACATTCCTTTTCCCCAAGGTTCATAGTCAAGATATGCAGCTAAAATTTTGACTATGATTTATGGAAGGAAATCTAACAATATGTCAAATTCCATATGTATAACTGAATGTAAAGCAAAATTTCAAAAAAATAAAACAGCCTTAGTTATACGAATATGTGGGTTATAAAAGTAAGCACACAGATATAGTAGTACGTGGTTTTCTATAAACAGCTGCACTCAATAACCATTTAACATTTAAAGTAATTTTATAAAATATTTGGTTTTTGTTTGTACAGCTTACTCCGGGCGGAAAGTTGAACTACTCAGCGGTCGTGAATGTGTTTAGGAATTCAGTTTTTGTAGAAGATGAGTTAAAGGAAATATCCGACAAAGTTATGGACAGATGCTTGACCAACGGAACAGGTAGACTTACAATGCATAAAAACACAAACATAAAACCAAATCTTAAAACAAACACGGTTGCCTGTTTATTTATTTCTGTTTCAGAAATTAAACGTACATTCAACATCGCTCTGTCGGCAGCAAGTGGAACTACATGTTCGAAAGCACCGTTCAAGTTCATATCTTGTCTACTTATAGAAATGACACTGGTAAATTAGTAGTAGTTAAGACAGAAGGCAGACAGTTTTGACCTTTGTTTTGACTTTCTGTTGTCGTTTGTTATTTGTTTCACCTTAAAAATAAATTTAATTTGGGTCTGCGTCGGACCAGACGGTGGAAGTTATACTTCTTTGGCCATCCAATGGTATAGACAGGTAGACCTACTATTGATTTAATATATTTTCGGGTAAACTAGTCATAACTTAGAGTAGCCCTACTATTTTTTAGATGATTCAGCCTATTCTTTCATAAAAAAACTAAACTTTTTCCTTCTTTGTTACATAATTACTATCGTTGCATCTGTTTGGTTGGTCACAGTTAGTCTGGGGACCATGATCAGTGCTCACTTAGTACAACCAACAAAATTAATGAGCTCCCGAAGTTTCTTCATATCGTCGTGAATCACTCTGCATATACAACTTTTAATGACTGCCGAAAACGTATTTATTGGACCATGATCAGTGCTCACTTACTACACCCAACAAAATTAATATTGCATTGTCATCGGTCTTTGATAAGTGTGCAAAGTTTCAAATCAATCAGACGTTTTGAAGGGGGTGAAAATCAAGTCGTGTTCTGAGGACCATAATCAGTGCTCACTTACTACACTCAACGAAATTAATATTGCATTGTCATCGGTCCTTAATAAGCGTGCAAAGTTTCAAATCAATCCGACGTTTTGAAGTGTAGGAAAGTATACGAATATACGAAGAAATGTATAAAAAGGAACTTTCAGGATTTTACTCCTATCCCGTGACGCGGTTTCTCGACCGACACCCCATCATCCCGATTACAACGGGCGCAAAGAAGTATAACTTCAAAAATATAATATCATATTTGACCTAAAATATTTTCTACTCAGTAGGCTTATGTAAATAAACTTATAAATAATGGTTTTACTAAAAAACAGTATGTTTTTCAATGAAAAAAAAGGTTAAAAATATGTTCTTACTAACAAATGTGTTGCATTTCGTTCCTATCTAATTCAACACATATCAAAATGTCTTGATTACTTTAACCTAACCTTGATTGCACAACTGATTTACGTTTATTTACTATATTGCCCTCATAAATTTAAAAGCCTTAATTTCATTTTTTTTTTAATTTGAGATATTAGTGTATTTGGGTTTAGATGATAAAAATACACATGTTTACCATAATTTTGATATTACAAAACCCAAAAGAAGAAGTAAATTATGTTAACAAAGTTTTGAAAATCCATTGGAATTTATTGAAAAATAATTAAAAAAATCTTAACTCCCAATAATAAATCAAATAACATGAACTTCAGTGGAGTTAAGGTCTTCTGCTTTAGCACTTGGAGTTAAGGCTTTTAGTATTAGGACAATCTCTTTGCAATGGAGATGAGGTAATTTATTGGGAGTTGAGGTCTTGAAGAGTCCAATGTAGCTGACTTAGCAGTAGCAGATGACTAAATTTGACGGTGTTGAAGAGACAGTTTTCATTTTATTTAAGTTTGCTTTTTGTCTCAATAATTTTCTATTTTTATTGTTAGAAAAGAGGAAAATTAATAGAGGCATTTTCAATTATAAGTGCTATATTAACAATACTATAGATTTTTTATAAAGTTTAATTGTGAACCTAGTGAATTCCAGCTATAGAGAGTTTTCATTTCTATATATTCCTAATGTTTAATGTTAAGATTTGTTATAAGGCCTTATCACATTTTAAATTATAGCATTGGCAATTAAACAGTTTTATTAGCGAATTTCCATAGGCAAAAAATGAGCTATTGCACTGGCCCTTATGGAGCGGAAGTAGCAAATGAGAACCGATCATGGACACTATAGTACGTTCAACGAGTGTTTGCAGTAAATCGCCACTTATGCCGAATGACAAGGAAAGACATGGACTGTTTAAACCTCTTAATAAATGTTTTATTAAGTCACATGTGTGTAAATATAAAATTAAACTAAAAAAAACGAATTAAAAGTCTAAATTTAAAGCTTCAAAATCGCCACAGAACACAGCTAATTACTGCAAACTCTCGCTGAATGTACTAGTCATTAAAAATCATATATATGTTTTTTTCTACAAATATAAATGTAGGATGATATTCTGCACATTTTGTTTTTTTACGCGACCTTATAGCTCGCTGGGTTCCCCCAAAAACGATCAAAACGTAAAATACCATAAAAGTACCCGGTTCAAAGCCATGTGGTGGATTTTACCGTGAGGTTGGCGTGCGAAGCACGCAATGCTTTATGATTGAAGGTACTCCCAATACGAGGGTTGGCGTGCGAAGCACGCAATTCATTTTGTATTAAAAATACTTCTAATATGCGGAATGGCGTGCAAAGCACGAAATGCAGTGTGTATTGAAAATACTCAAAATACGGGGATTAGCGTGCGAAGCACGCAATGTTTTGTGTGCTGAAGATACTCCCAATATGCGGAATGGCGTGCGAACCATTTTGCAGCTATTCAACACCGTCGTGAATAGACCTATTTCCCAAATTGTTGGTTGAAACCCTAAAACATAGGCATATAAACTTAATTTTGGAAGTTTGCTCAACTCACGTCAGCGGTTCAGCTGAGTGGTCGAATTATTTAACACCAGTTGTAATGCCCCAGTCTGAAAAGATTTACTTTAAATTAAAACAACTTAAGAATCATTTATTGGAAAATATACATAGTACCTTGAAATAAAATATCTAAACAGCATTATTTTAATGTTAAGCCTTTCAAGTTTAGGCCTACTACTGAAAAATTACATATGTGTTAGTTCTTTTAGTGTATGTGGGCAACTAACCAGTGGATTTAATGCTTTTATTATAGTAGTACCTTCCTATAAGTAATAGTATTGATCATAAAACAAAAAACATCAACTCCTTTTTTTTAAATTTGAATAACTGTATTTAGTTATTTTCTCAAATATACGGATTAAAAAATTTATTATCCTTAATATTTCCTTTTACTTTTAAGACTAAAAAACACAGTTATCAACATTTGAAACTGCTCCAACCAGAAAACCTGATCTCCTGAAAAATTTCATATTTTGGTGTTTAGCCCTTTTAATTTATGAGGGCAGTATAACAATTATTATTAAAAGATTGAGAATATAATAGCTGAAAGCTAGTTATAGTAAAAGTAAATTATATTTAAAATTAGGTAATTTTTCCAGTTCGTAGTTGAATATTTTAGTTTTTATAAAGTCATGGGAAAACAAATAATTTAAACTACTAGTTAGATCTATATAATAAAAATGAATTGCTGTTCCTTTGTAAGCGCATCACTTGAGAACGGCTATGCCAATTAGACTATTTTTTGTTTTAAAATGATCGTGATAGTCCGAACTAGGTTTTTATATGAAGAAAAATTTGAAAAGTTTCCCGAAAATTTTCAAATTTGGAAAAACCTATGCAGCTTCTTTTGTATGAATTCAAGATCATAGGGCACAAAAACAGCTGTTTGTATAAAATGCTTAGCAACTCGTCATGTTTGTTTACATTTATTACCATAGAAACTTCAATCAGAATTATTATTCAATTAGCTTATTATTCTTCAAACCCAGCAGCTTTTTTTAGGTTAGATTGACCAACTTAAAGCAAACAAAAACAAAAAACAACTAAAAATGCTTACTATATTTTAATTCAATTCAAACATTGGTTGTTACATATTATGTATAAAACAACTGATTTGGATCAAAAACTGAACATGATTTTAGGTTAGGCCCACAACTAACCAAAACACGTTTGTTTGCAACCAATTTAATATCAGGTTTTTTACAATTCTTCACAACTATAAGTTTTTTTAGATTAGGTAAAAGCAAACAAAAGGTTTACTGTATTATCTCCAAAGGTTTACAAACTGTAAATCTAAATTTGTGTAGTATATTCTTAAGTGGCATAAAACCATTTTGCAATTCGATTACTTTACTCAATGTGATAAAATGGAATAACTACCCTCTAAATTAAATCAAGCAATAGCGAAGCATTGGTGGGTTCTCTAGTTAACAATAATTTCAGCATTCTTCACGATTAGTCTTAAAAAGCACTCAAACTGTTTCCCAACTACAGTATTTCGAAATGAAGTTTATTTTACTAGTAACTCACAACCTCTCTTAAACTAGGTTTAAGTAAAACAAGGCCCACTGGGATTTATTTTTATCACTATATAAAAATTGTTCACAAAGTTTAGGAGTAGATTTAGATTTTAATCAACTAATCTGTACAGTTGTTGCAATTCCAGTTTTTCCGTTTCATAAACACATTAATTTTGTTGGTTTTTTAAGGGATAGTTGAGATTTGTCTAGCCAGTTACTTCAGTTTTCTGGATTAAACTTTTGAGCTGATCGGTTAGTTCTCCCCCCCCCCATAGGTTTAGTACACTTATCCTATTATTTACGGCAACATCTTCAATAATTAGGTCAAACAATTTACTACCAATATACTAAGAACACTCAATCGGTTTTATATTGATTCAGTTCAAACCCACCAAAATGTGTCGCTGCAATTTCTATAACAAGTACAAATACTGGATTATATAGAAAAAACAAACTTTAATAATAATTAAATATAATTATTATACACTTCAAATAAAAATGTAGTCTAATAATCTGAGTATATCTTATCTTCAATTAGTTTAATTTCATATATACGAAGTACTAATAATATCGCATTAGAGAAAAAAGTAACAGTGATTCTATTTCAATAAATGATAGTTGATGAAACTGTAGAGATAAAAATATTAATGACATTATAAGTACGTGGTTTTAAAAAAATATTTGAACTTGATTTCAGTAACACTATTAAAAATTACGGTACAAATTACAAGTACAATAATGTAGAAATTAGATAAATATAAATCTTTAAACTAAAATTGTTATTTGTGTAGGCTATCTAGGGTGCAAAGTTGAGTTAGTCGCACGAGGTAAACATTTGACAAAGTTTATCGAGTGTGAAAAATTAAACTTTGCCCCCGTGATGCACACAAAGTTTTTCATACAGCTACATTTTAAACTAGCGTTTCAGTTGTTTTTAAAAAGATTTGTTTTACTGAGGTCAGTTCCATTACAATAACAATTTTCAAAACATAGACTACATCAGCTGTTTACTTTGCGCACAGTGAGCAAAGTAAACAGTAGGAGTGCGCAAAGTAAACAGCAGGAGTGCGCAAAGTAAACAGTAGGACTGCGCAAAGCAAACAGCAGGAGTGCGCAAAGTAAACAGCAGGACTGCGCAAAGTAAACAACAGGACCGCGCAAACTAACCAGCAGGAGTGCGCAACAGCAGGAGTGCGCAAAATAAACAGCAGGAGTGCGCAACAGCAGGAGTGCGCAAAGTAAACAACAGGAGTGCGCAAAGTAAACAGCCGGAGTGCGCAAAACAACCGGAGTGCGTAAAGTAAACAGCAGGACTGCGCAAAGTAAACATCAGGACTGCGCAAAGTAAACAACAGGACTGCGCAAAGTAAACATCAGGACTGCGCAAAGTAAACAGCAGGAGTGCGCATAGTAAACAGCAGGAGTGCGTAAAGTAAACAGCAAGAGTGCGCAAAGTAAACAGCAAGAGTGTGCAAAGTAAACAGCACGAGTGCGCGAAGTAAACAGCAGGACTGCGTAAAGTAAACAGCAGGAGTGCGCAAAGTATTACTTTACCTCACTCCAGCTGTTTAGCCGTGCGGTAACGTAAAACAAAGAGGTATAGTTACTTAAGACAGAACACATGCAGTTTAGGTTGCGCACTGCTGCGATTATGGAAAACCCGTACTTTATTAATGAAACAGCCGAAGTAAAATTATATTTGTTTAACATAAATTCATCTTTATTTAATAAATTTGTATTTGATTTTTATGGTATTATGTTACAGGATTGCCCAGAAAGCTTGAAAAGGCCAGATGGTAAGGCATTTATTATAGTGATTAATATAACGTACAAACATTCTAATTACTCAGTTGTGTGCTCCATTACGGGAAGAAAGCAAACATGTTGTCTTCAAACATGTTAAATGGTTTACGAACCACGGCATAATATTAACATGCCACATAATATTGAGGAGAGTGTACCAACTTATTATTACAAAAATGCCTACAAAGTTATCTTATAATTATTAGTCTACTAGTAAGCCCCTGTGAAAAATCACAGGCTGATTAGTTAGATACACATCAGAAATACACATTATATTATATTATAATGAATCCAGAACTGTGGTATAGATTATATAATGGTTTACATTCCTTCATGTTCGTATACAGTCCTTTTTTTTCATTTTTCTTTTTGTTGGGACTACCGGTTTCGGAGTCAAAACTCCATTTTCAAGTCACAAACACACACGTAGTTCTTCACTGAGTCACATTTAACAGCACTACATAATACATTTAAATAATTTAAAACAACGTTGTCATGTGTCATCGTTGGCCAACGAATATGTCTCGACTGACTTGAAAATGAGTTTTGACTCCGAAACCGGTAGTCCCAACAAAAAGAAAAAGGAAAAAAACAGGACTGTAGACGGACATTAAGGTATGTAAACCATTATATATAAATACACAATTTAAAAACAAACCATTTACAAACAACATTAAGGCCTACTTATCTAGGCCTACCCCAAACTATAATCTCTGCACTGGGTTTGTTTAAGTATTACAGATGATGGGTGAAATCAGATGTTAAACGAATAGGTAGGCCTATCTCTTCTTTAAATTTGTATAAACAAATATTTTGAAGATAAAATATTGTACTTATATACATTAGGCCTATAACCTTAAAGCAAATATTATAACGTATATTATAGCATTCATCAAGATGATGGGTGAATTCAGCTGTTATATTATATGTTACTCACGTACGTACGCTCGTACACTCGCTTTATAGGAGATGATTACAAAATCTGTGTACCCGCAGTATCAACTTATAGGGAATATTTAGTATACATAGTGTCCTACGAAGAGGCTTACACGTTTGATTTTGAATAGCTTGCCTATTAATGCATCGATCTTTTTGAAACTTTACACACCCCACAATAGAGGCTTTAAAAAGGTTCGGTGAAAGTTTTGGCAGTACAACAATTGCAGAACAAAAATGGTGGAATAATACAAAATTTTTAAATTTTCTCCCTCTGTAAATAGGTACGTGTTATAGTTCGAATTACAAAAATAGTTCGAATTATTAACAAAATAATATACGATTTTTCAAAAGTCACCTGGTCCATTATTTACTAGAGGATGATATGGACAGAGGAGTGGAATTTTGTTCCCGTATCATTGAGTATCATGAGTTAGTTCCTGATTGGCATGCTCGAATTGTTTTTTCAGATGAGTCCACTTTCTACAGCAATGGTGTAGTGAATATTCATAGTTGCAATTATTACAACACCAACAATCCCCATATTCTTGAAAAGACTACTCAAATCAAAAGGCAGTACTGTTGTGAGTGTAAACGGGGTGTTATCTTACGACATTTCGGACAGTGCAATGTCTGTAATTAGGTATGCACAAGTTTTAAATCAACATGTCTTGTCTCATTTTATGGTTCCAGAAATGAACCGAGCAATATTAAAACAAGATGGTGCTTCACCTCATTTCGCAAATCCTCCAAGGACTTACTAAATAGCAACCTTAATGGGCGTTGGATTGGTTGTGGAAATAATTTTTTGGATTGGCCACTCCGATTCCCAGATTTATCCTACTGTGTGTAACTTCTTTTTATGGGGTTACCTAAAGGAACATGTTTATTCCCACAGCTTCAAAAATGACGAAGATTTAAAATAAGAAAACTATGAAGGTTCAACAAAAATACTTCACTCTAACAAAACAAGCAATGCACTGTGTATTGAAAATACTCCCAATACGGGGGTTGGTGTGCAATACACTGTGCGTCGGCCGTTTCTCATAGTGTTCAGTGTCAAGCTCGCATGTGCGTCCTTAGCAGTGAACGTGTTAAAAGGGTTTAAATTCAAATCCCGGTCCTGACCCCCCAACCCCGAAAATTTTTCCTGACTACGGCCTTGGTTCAGCGTCAAGTAATTTATACCTCTTTGTTTTACTTTATTGCACGGTGTAAGAAATGACTATTATTTTGTTTCAAGATGTTCACTGTAAGACGCTTTACGACAACTTACAAGCAGCACGGGAGTTGGAACGAAATTTTGGACAGAAATTTGCGATGTCTTAAACTAATGTACAGTAGCGGCTGACTGATGGTGCAATGTATATTATAATAAAACAGATAATACAAGGCCACGAGTTTCATTGAAGAGTCTTGTTTGAGAGTCCCGAATATTGTCTCATTTGGAAGATTTATCCATTCAAATCTTCGATAATATTTTATTTCCTTAACCAATAATATTTAAGTTAAATGTAAGTGAAATAAACATAATTAAATTAAATTTTTTTTTTACACTCCTGAGCCTTCATTTTAAATAACACTATATTTTAATTAGATATATTAATGACACTTACCGTCAGCAATAGTCTATTGTTCGTAGCTATTTCACTACGGCCGTTTCGACTACGAACAATAGACTATTGTTGACGGTAAGTCTCATTAATATACCTAATTATTAATCAGTAATCAGAATGGCGAAAACAAATATGTATGAAGCGTCAGCAAATCAAACTATATTTTTTAATTAAACTACTAAAGATAGCGTTTATGTAGGCCTAGTTTATTATGTAAAATTTCGCTTCTTGTGTCTACGGCAAATGCACTTAAATAATTAGTCGGTTACTTTTATTATTATTATTTTTTTAGAATGGGATTTGACCTAAGCCGTAAAACAATGTTAAGTGGATTTCTCAAAATAAAAAATTTAAAAAAAAACTTTATCAAAAATAGACTACTTCTCAATGGAAATAACAAACAGTAATAGACGGTTTCAATGTAGAAAATACACAATTCTAGTAAAAATAATAATTGTTAAGCAAGCTTTCGTATATTATAACCACTCTTTCTGCACATCTTGAATATAAGCAGTTATAAAACAAAAACAAATTTTCTGCAAAAGTACATAGGTACATTGTCCCTAACATTAATATATTTCGTATTTTTTCGGTCCTTTTTAAAACAACAATATCAGTTTTTATAGTTTTCACTAAGTAGAAATTGTGTATATAAAAAACTAAGAACTTATGTCGTATTTATTTTCAGTTGTGTTTTTCGTTGTTGATGCACATCAATTAATTGTGTTGCTGATTTTGTTTGGCTGACCCACTACTTCCATTTCTCAACAAAACTGCAACGTTATGTCTTCTGTTCTTTATTTGTTAAGACATGTAATATAACTATTGTACCAATCTTACAAAAGAATAATTAAGGGAACGGAAACGATACTG
>JAGFPH010004841.1:18295-29922 GCA_018207615.1 Philaenus spumarius | reverse complement strand
ATGTAAACATTGTACAAGTAAACTCCGTACATTGTATGTAAACATTGTACAAGTAAACTCCGTACATTGTATGTAAACATTGTACAAGTAAACTACGGAAACAAACGCAGAAGTTGAAACAATCAGTTAAAGAATTGGCGTTTTATTGCATTCTTATTGGAATTGAAACAGTCCTGCAATCGAGATTAAGCGAAGAAAATTCCAATCTATGTAACATCCTAACTTAGTTCCTTGAGTTTCAGTTGGTTATATTATATTTCAATTATAATAAAAAAACATTAAGTAAATAAATATTAGTCTACTGAATAAACAAGAATAAATAATCGAAACGTAATACTTATAATATTGCAGTCTGCTAACTTTTATATTTAAAAATAAACGGTACCAGGAACTGGCACATACTTTCTCACAAACATATTTAAATTATTAAACGTCACGGTGACTTGTAGGGTGGGGTAGGAGAGGTGATTTTGTATTAAAGTTGTTTTCCCATAAAAATCCATAAAATAACGGAAAAACCAACTTTTCTCAAAAACGGCTCGAACGATTTTGATTAAACTTTTACAGTTTATAGTACTATAGGTCCCTAATAAACTATAAAATTTTAATCAAAATCGTTAGAGCCGTTTTTGAGAAAAGTTGTTTTTTTGTGTTGTTTTAAGGGTTTTTATGGGAAAATTACCCTTAAAAATTAAAAATTCACAAAAATGAAAAAAATGCCTGGAGATACCGTGGATTAGTACCTCCATACTAAATTTCATCAAAATCGTACGACTGGTTTAGGCTCTAGGTCTGATAACATCCACACAGACACACAGACACACAGACACACACACAGACATCACTCCGAAAACCACTTTTTTAGGCTCAGGGGGACCCAAAACGGATATTTCCACCAAAAACTCAAACTCGAAAATTTTGACGAATACAATACTTTCTCCATATACTATGGTATAGGGGGAGAAAGTAAAAACAAAACATATTCTACATAATTATAAAATAGACTTATCTCTTTACCCTGTGTAATTAATTTTATTTAGAAATCATTAGTTCTTTAGAACACGTTTTCTAACAGTTGTAGAATTAAATAAATTTTAATTTTGCAATTATTCTTGTATAAAGATGTATACTATCAAACTTGTAATATACGTTTTAAAAGGTAATTTCCTCAAGAGAATTTCAATTTTCGATTTGTCGTTATTTAATAACTTGAACGGTTAAAGCGCAGATTTCATGCAACAATATGTTTGAACAGTTTAATGAGTAAATATTCAAAGGACTTTATTCGAATGATGATGAAATACAGTAAATTAAACATAAAATCTTTCAATAAAGGACTTTTTTAATATGCGAAAAAAATATTCTCTTTTAATATGATTTCTAAAATGTAAAATTCTTTACTCCTAATAAAACAGTAAATGTGTGTGCGGTCGTGGGACCCCGGTCAGGAACGGAGTTCATCAAGCCTTTTCTGCATTGCTTTTACCAGCCTTAACGACGACATACACACATAATTTTAATCTTTCGATTGCCGATTATTATTAGTTTGTTTTTTATACGAATATTTACTATTTCCATATGTTTAATGTTATTATATAAAGATGTTAGAATTGATTATAACATCAAAGCTAAGATGGTAAAACCAGTTAAATTTCCATTCATTGTAAATACATTCAATAAACATAAAATGTTGGTTCATCAGTCTAGGCGTAACCTAATATTATTGCATGTACATTTAATTTATTTTACCTGCCTTGACGGCAAAATACATACAATAATTTTAGGTTAAGCCTAGAAAGTAATTTTAAGTCTAGGCCTAACCTAAAACTATTGTGTGTATGTTTGATTTATTTTATCTGCCTTAACGGCAACATACACACAATAATTTTATGTATGTTGCGGTTAAGGCTGGTAAAATAAATTAAATACACACACAGTAATTTTAGGTTAGGCCTAGACTGAAGAACGGACATTTCATGTTTATTGAATGTATTTAAGCACATGACGATAATATCTTAACTACGCCGGACGGAACCGATCGTCTCTTAATTTAAATTGACGAACCAAAACACATGTTTCTTGAATGTATTTGCACTCATTGCCTTAGCAACCAATTTGATAACGATTTTTCGTTACTCGTATTTTATATTTGTCATTGCCATAGCAACCAATTAAAAACACTTTTTTCGTTACGCATTACATTTTCTATTTGTTAACTCCTATCGCAAACCGCGTTAAGGAACTTCGTTCCAAAAATAAAATACCACATTACAATACTTATACTCAGTAGGCCTACTTATACAAGTACGTTTTTACAAGATTATTAAGATTTATTAAAATTGTAGCCCACCACGGGATTAATGCACAAACTAAAACACTAAATAAATAAAACGGTGACTTCTGAAAACAAGTTAGACCATTTCTTTGTAATACGATCTTCCTCGGTGACGTCATTATCATCAGCGGTTTAATCAAAACTTTACCTTTGAAATAATGAGTTTCCCTCGACTAGAAAGTTACCACTCCGTGTCCAAAGATATAACGAACGAAAGGAAAAGCAGATTACTTGTCTAATAACAACTTCAATTTACGCTTGAAAGTTGGAATTCCTTATTAAGTTTTACCTTTTCACCTTTTTGCACTCAACAATATTTTGTAAACTTTATAACAAGAAAAGCGTACCGATGTTTTAGCCGAATACTTTCCATTTTATTGTACGTTTTGTAAGGTTACTTTGTTTTCAAGGTGTTTTCACCATGTAAGGTGTATTGATTTTATGAATGTGAGATATTTTGAAATGAAGGTTTAACATCCGAGATTACTCAACTTTTTCGTGGATATTTTGAATGGTAGTATTTTCAAGTTTTGGGGGCTCCACCAGATCCGACTTACGGATCAAATATTAGCTTGGCTTGTGACGTACTCCAAAGAACTAGGTAGACATAAAAGTACAGAGACGTTTTCACAAAATGTCTAAATATATTATGAAAATTTCTAAAAACTGTTCCTACAATAACTATTTTTAGATAAATATAAATCTGATACAATTAATTCCTACTCGATTTATAATTCCAAAAGTAATAAAATGAAAGTTTACATCCGCCTAAGGAGGGCGATGCTTGTTATTTAATCTCCCGCTCTCCTAACCTTTAAATCTATGGATATTATTTTAATTATTGAATATGAAATTACTTATAATTAGTAGGTAGTACATCATAAAATCGTTAATTTAAACTCTGACACCTCTTCTTTCAACTAATCATTATTTGTATTGTACTATTGAACTATAGTACTAACTTGATATTACAAAACTTATTATACAGGGTGTCCCCGAACTCTCTGGACCCCTTTTGTGGATATGTTCCTGGGATCCAGACAAACATATTTCATAATATAAACATGAAATACGGTGCTTATTTTTTCGTCTGTCTGTCTGTATGCGTTTTTTTTCAAAATACTTAATATTTTTGGAAGTAGTAAAGACATCGAGCTCAAACTTTGTATACCTACTGTAAAAATAATTAGAACATTGTTGCAAATATTTTCAAAATAGCGGCCGTTTATAATTTTTAATGTCAAATATCTCAAAAACCGCTAACTTTACGAAAAAATTACAGGAGACAAAAATTTACTTTTTTAATGACAAACACAACGGTTTTTATTTTGTCTGTAGCTCAAAGGATAACAGAGATATTGACAAAAGAAAGGGAAAATTTTATTTCTTGGTAGTTATCCAGAATTAATCTAGAAACTAAATATTTTAATGCGTTTTGGGTCAAATATCGCAACAATTACTGCAGGTACTGAACAGGAACCTATTTTATTAAATTTAGCTGCTAATTTTACGTAAATTAAATTCAATTTTACACTTTAACTAACGCCTAATTTCAATAGGGATTCGTTTTTGTGAGTAATCTGAAACACGGGTGAGATCTTTCGCCAGCTGTAACTCTCTACCGAAGCATTTCTGGACCTATGAATAAATTAACTTTTTCATTATTTTTGCTAGTGGAATCATCTCAGAAGGTGCTCGGAACATAATTCCAAATAAATTATTATTTAAGCTCTCAATAACTCGTGTATTTTCTAAAATTTCCCCACCACATAGTTTAACACATTTTAATTCTTCTTTGATTGGACTATTTGAATTTTATATTGTTCTGATTGGCTTTCCAGTTTTACATATTTGGCAGTATTTATCGCGTGTCTGCAATCGTTGATTCACACTGAATAACGCAAAGCAGTGTATTTGTGTCTTAAGTAATTTAAGCTGGTAAATCCGTTATAATTTTCTGTTGAAATAATTTCTGTCGCAGCTATTTTGTTCGAATTGAATCGATCTTTACTGAGATTTACTGTGAGTGCATGTATCGTAATAACAGACAGACACACACAAAATTATCGCATGAATTCAATACTTCACATTTTAACACGAGCCGAAGTAATATCACCTACTACAACATTTTCATACCATGGTAAATTTAATTTGTTCCTACGAAACACAAATATTTTATTTATATGCTCTTTACCTGTTTAATTAAAAGATTAAAAACAAGAATTGCTTGTGTACATACTCTTTTTACATCAAGCCACGGTAAGGTGGAAATGTAATAAGATAGAAATACAAATATAATAATCCAGATATTGTTTTTGACTAGTTTAATGTATTATTAAATAAACGGTACCAGAAACTGGCACATACTTTCTCACTAAAATATTTAAATTATTAAACAGACTCACTGTGACTTCATAATTTTGTAGGAGGGGTAGGAGATTAACTAATAAATATTATTATTATTAGCTAGAGAGAAATCTAGTGTATCGATTTCGAATAAATTTGCAACAAACACGTCAGTTAGGCTAGTGTAGATGCACGAAAAAAGGTTTTGAACGATTTTGAAAAACAACCCTCTTTACGGCCAAAAAACCCCAAAAATCAGTTATTATAATAATTATTAGCTAAACGAGAATTTGTAGGAAGATTAAGTTTTTTCATATGTTAGGGTACAAATAAGCCAAATTTTATCAAAATCGTTAGAGCCGTTTTTTTTATAAAAAAATAATAACAGATTTTATGGGGGTTTTTTGTGCCAAAAGGGGGGTTGTTTTTCAAAACCTTGGCAAAACTACAGTCATGCAGACATACAGAAAGACATACAGACAGACATTTTGTAAGAACTATTTTTTTTAACTCAAGGGGTCCCAAAACGGATATTTCCACAAAAATCTCAACATCGATTTTTTTTTTGCGATCACTATTCTTTCTCTATACTATAATGTATTGAGAAAGTAAACGTACTTCTTTATATATATTACTCGTTTTCACTATTACAACTGATCATACACATTACAGGGAATTTATAGCTATCGGCGCACATTCAAATATCAAAGGAAATGAGATTTGCAAGCATCGGAGCAGATAATAAAATTCTGTGGAATGTTCATTTTGTGACATATATCCGACATTTTGCATTTTTAATACTAGTTCTATTTTTGTAATATTGGTTTTATAGTAGCATATAACCTGAAGAGCTAAACAATAAGTTTGATTTTGTCGAGATATCTAAGTATTGACACCATGGCTAAAGCAAATCGATTAGAAATAATTTGTAATGCGATTTTTGTAATGGACTGTTAGTTTTGAAACCTCAATTTTACACATTTTTACCAGTTATATAAAGAAAACTTTCGACCTGTTATGTACATCTCCCTCGTGATACCAGCCTTGTTCCATTGTATTGCCAGTGTCTGACTGTCGCCCAGATCTTTCTCAGATCTATCCTAGACGAATATTTATATTATTTCTGACTTTTTGAGGTGAATTAGATACTATAGTTTTTAGATTTAAGTTCTATTTAGTAGTTTAATGAATACAATTTACAACAAAGTGTAGTTGCTGTATCAGGGATTTAAATCCCATATTATGTGATTCTAAAGCACTTAACGAAAGTAGTAAACAAACGGTAACTGTCACAAAATCCTGAAGGGTGAGAAAAAAACATATACAGGGTGTTTACAAACTCCCTGGAAATATTTTGTGTATTTGTTCCTTAGGTCAAGACAATTAAAAAATGTCATATAAATGTGGGTCTGACATGCCTAGTTTTCTGTCTGTCCGTCTGTTTGTGTTTTTTACAAATTATTTTATAACTTGAGTAGTCTACTATTTTAGATAGAAGCTTCAAATTTGGCACGAGCGTGTACCTTGAGTTGCACGTACACACAAGCAAGATTTTTAGCCAACGAAAACAACAAGAATCGCTTTACTTCCTTGCTCAAAACCCAATTCCACGAAGCCAATTTCATTGTTCATCAAGCGACAGAAGATGCTGACACTCTCATTGTAAGGACAGCGATCAGTATGTCTTCATCTTGTAATTCCGTGTTTATTGTAGGAGAAGACATCGACCTTCTTGTTCTATTAGTAGCACTAGGTAAAATCACTCTTACCTTTATTTTCTGAAACCAGTCAAAGAAAAACTGCAGAACAAGATTACCCTCCACAAAGTTTAAACGCTGAAGAAATGGTGAAAAAAAATAGTTTATTCTTGCATGCTTTGCGATACGACGTCTGAAGACAATTTTTTTGAACTTACTTCAGAATTCCCATCAATTAAATGAGGCCGTTAAAGTACTTCAGCAAGAGACTGCAGATGCTGAAGCAGGGTAAAAATTCTTAACAGCACTATATTTATATAGTTTTAAAAACAATTTACTTTCTTATCTTGATTCTCTTCGTTACCAGTATTTCACTCGATCAGTCACAAAAAGCAAATTAAATATTGCTTCTTTACCACCTAAACCCGCAGCAACACGACAGCATTCAATCCGAACTTATCATCAAATTCAAACTTGCTGTGCTGTTTAAAATAATCTTGAAGAATGTGGATAGAAGAGACGCAAGACTGGCCTTACTCCACTTACAACGACACAAGGGCCTGCTCCTGAGGCTCTACTTAAATTCCTCTCCTGCAAATACAATAAAGGATGCGGCTCTTCATGTGGGTACAGGAAGGCAGGGCTCAAATGTTTCACTGTTTGCATGAACTGCAAAGGACGGGACTGCGCAAATGTTGGTGAGATTTTTAGCGATTCCGAAGAAGAAGAAGGAGAGGGAGAAATCGAAGCTACAATTCACAAATTCTCGGAAACTGACGAAGAAGAAGACCCAAAAGAGAAGGATGATAATAACAGAAGCACAACAGGATCCATCTAGAATCTAGGAAAAGTTTCCGGGCCACAAACTTCGAACTAAATCAATCTAAAAATCAATCTTTCCATCAAAACATTATTCAATAATCATTAAATATTTGTTTATTATTCATTAATCTATCTATATGGTTTAGGTCTCATGGGAAAACCACAATACAAAAAACAAAAAACGCGCTATTAACTTTACCTCACGGGAGGTGTGGAAACTAGTACAATGCAAAATAATAACAATTATTGCTATTAGCCTATTATTACAAAACAAATAACAGCAATAATAGTTCAATAATATAATACAAAATAAATAATTCACAAATTTCAGGTGATAATAGCGCATTTATGCAGTTTTTATAAATACACAACACATAAGATGGCACTTAACTCAAAAACTATTTATTTCCAAAAAATGTTTGGAACAAAAGTTTTTGAGAATTCAACCCTCTACAATTTGTATACAAAAGTTTTTTCTAGGACGCACCCAACTGAAGTTATTTAAAAAATACAAAATTTGGCCATCATTTCCGAAGATGAAAAAGTGGCGGGGGTCGTAAACGTATGTTTTTCAGGATGTCAAATATACTATATTACCAAGTTTCATCTCTCCCGCATTTTTGTCCAGGTAAACATACCTGTTGCCTGGGCTAAATAGTCTAAAATACTAAAACCTGTTCCTTTAGCGGTATCACTGTTTTGAAGTTTGAGGAACTAATTAACCGTTGAAAATTAGGTAATGTTGTAATACTACACGGCTGTATATTACATATATTCTGTAAGGTAAATGTAGATGTAAAAATAGAAAATTTAAAACACAAATTTTTCCTAATGTGAAACGCTCTTCATGAGAAAAGCTCTTTATGTGAAAAGCTCTTCATGTGAAAAGCCCTTCATGTGGAAAGCTCTTCATCTGAAAAGCTCTTAAAGTGAAACGCTCTATTCCATGTTTGAAAAAGTTTGGGTCTTGTCGAGATTCGAACCAGCAGAGTCCATCACCATAGACTAGCGCCTCAGCCGGTTAAGCCACGATCGCAATGCTGGTTTAGTATATTTGAATTGGGTATTTAAGTGTAACAGATTGTCCTACGTCATAGGCTTCACCCGTTAATGTTAACACAATGTAAAGTTTAATTGATAATACCTCTGAAATGAGCATTGTGCTTCCTCATTTCGTAAGTTGTGGTAAAAAGTTGACACTTCTCCCGCATGGTCTTAAGCACATAATTTACATTTGTTTTCTAAAATTTTGCTAAGTACCACTGCCAATACTCAACACCTATTTCTAGATCAATGGACCACAGTTTGAAAACAAGCTTGGACAAAACAATTAAATAATTTATGTAGGTTCTATAATTTCTTTAAAATCAAAATAACACCTACTTTAGTACACCTACTTTTGGGAAATTCAATGTTAAAACTGCTTTTAATACGAGCAACACCATAAAGAGAAGATTAAGCAAGCCTGTAGAAGAAAGGGAAGCATACGACAAAAATGGAGTATATAAAATAAAGTGCAAATTTAACACAACAATTGAGTCGCTTATTTTCAAATCGTCCTTTATCCAATTAACAAAAATGTTGGTAAACGAAAAAAAGGCCCTAAAAATGTAATTCTTTTCATTATAATTTTTTTTCTCTTTATTTATTAAAAAGCTTAGTTAAATTATAAACAAACACAATAATGATATCTTATAGAGATATTAAGTAATTTAATAAAATTGTTTGGATAAAGGACGTTTTAAAAATAATAATAAAGGATAAAAGACATTTTGAATAAAAAATATAATCCACCCATTACATTAAGTAAGGATAGAGGACGTTTTGAAAAGAAAATAGCTCATGATTAGCGGCAGCCATGTTGGATTGGATAAAGGACATTTTGGAACCAAACAAGCATTTCTCAGATCTTTTATATGTATTTAAAATTATGTAGAGGACGTTTTGAAACAAACTATTGATTGAATCTGGTAGTAAATATTATCAAGAATGTCATGCAACCAGTAACTCAATTTCGAAAAAAAATGGATGAAAGACGATTTGAAACTAAGCGACTCATATATAGGCCAAACAGGACGAAAACTAAAAACAACATTTAAGGCACATATTAGATCTAATAAATATGAAAAAAGAGATTCAAATTACGCAACACATCTATTAAATGAGGGTCATTTGCCATATGAAATGAAAGAATCAATGAAGCTCTTACACCAAAGTAAAAGGAAGACGGTTAAATATAATGGAAAACATGGAACTTTTCAAACTAAAAATGAACGGAGAAAATATTATTAATGAACAAATTAACAATCAATCGGAAATAACTTTTCAAAATCTGAAATTGTTGAAAATATTAAAAAAAAAAAAGTAAAAGAGTACGTTTATATTACATAACGTGTTACACAACGTGTTACATAACATGTTACATAACGTGTTGCGTAACATATTACGTAACAGGTTACATAAGAAGCAGTACCGGTAGTAGGAGGAGGAGCGTGGCTAACTAACTATATCTAGACGATTCCACAACGGATGAATCCAGTACTGAAATAGGTCTCGATAATGGAGGAACTCCGAAACGCGTCGACAAATTTGTGAAAGTGTTACGTTAGGATTAGCAGAAAATTGTACTAAAACTTATTTCATGGTCGTAGCAGATATAATTTATGTACTAAAACTTACCTACTTTAGTAGTTAAATGAACACAGTGGTAAATTTAAAACAATTTCAACAATGAATCTTTAACAGAATTTCGTTGATAGATCGTCCTATCATAGTTGAGTCATCGGATAGACCTTAAATATACGTTTAGTTCTACGGTTTTATAAGCTTTAAAAGCAATATAAAGCTTCCTCTCTGACACCACGTTCCACCAAACAACGTAAAACTGAGTTTTAGCATCGACAAAGGGCTTAGTGCGGAACATTTACCTTTCAGCAGTGTAATCGGATTGGCGTTGTTCAGGAGTTATGTACAAAGGTTAAGCCGCAAACACACATTTTTGTATAAAGTTTGAATTCCGGGTAAGTTTATTCCCAGGTTTAGATATAGGAATATTAAGTAGGATGCACCATATAGACAATAATAATAATTATTTAGTAAATCTTAATTGTGCATCCAAATTAGAAATACTGAACTTAGTTGTGTATTTATTTTTTCCGTCCAAAACATATTGGTAGCTATGTATTTTTAGGATTCTAATTTTGTATAACAATATTAGCTAATTCGCCTAACTTAGGTGCACTTAAAAATTTCGAAACACATTTCAACACCTCCAAATTAATTTGACAGTACATTCTTTAAGTAAAGAAATTTCAAAATAGTTACCATAGTAAAATAAAAACAACTTTTGATTCCCTATCGGATGGTGTAACTGTAAAAACAATTGGATGAAGGATAATAGTTAAGTTATGTGCAATAATTGGTTTATTCAACCCAACATTATATACCAACACAGTAAAAACAGCAATATTTTGTACGTACATTTGATGTCATTATCTTTAACTCAACTACTATCCTTCATCCGATTGTTTTGACGGTTACAGCATCCGAAAGGGAATCAGAAGGGCTACAAAAAGTCAGAAGGGGCTCTTGAAATTGTTTGTTAAAATGCACAGTTTTTGAGTAGTTAAGGTATGAAGTATCAAACAGCCGCCATTTTGAAACTGATGATCGTATTTAATCGTTTATTTTTCTTGAGATATATCATTGTTAGGTTAAACTTCATACCAAGTCTGAACTCAATCAGTCGAATCGTTCTCTATATAAGAATTATTTTGTACAAAAGACAAAATGGCTAATATCTAGAAAACAAAGCGTTTTCGGGTTTGTGTTTATATGAACCTTTTTTTATTTTCACACATAGAACCATTCCCCGAAGTTTGTCACTTTACTTATGGGACATCCTGTATAAATGCAACCTATTATTATCAACATAATTGTTTATACAAACTTAAAGAAGACATACATATTTGTTTAGCTTCGGAAACATTTGTACATCTTCGTATTACATATAAACATCTTCGATTATTAATTTCTTCACTATAATAATAACTGTAGTTCTGTGAACAGTAGACCTCGCTCGTTGAAATAACAAATGTGATTTTAAGCTTAGGTTAAAAATAGTGTGCCAGTCAGAAAGTAAGTAAAAAGTTTAGCCAGTGAAAAATTATTTTGCAATTTATTCTTGTTCGACTCTAAATACTGTATGATGCAACAAAGAAACAAAATGAATAAAAGAATGTAGTTGGTAAAAGACTACAACTCAGTAAATGCGACGTAACGCCAATTGGGCTCCTTATCTCGGCTCCCCCTCCACAACTCACTCACAGTCACAGCGGCCACACTGACGTAGCGCAGGAAAGAGCAAGACAGCAGGTAGCACTCTCTCTCTCTCTCTCTCTCTCTCTCTCTCTCTCTCTCTCTCTCTC
>JAGFPH010004841.1:0-12448 GCA_018207615.1 Philaenus spumarius | reverse complement strand
CGGCGTCTACACCCCAAAGCCCGTGGTCTCCCAAGACCTCTCTTCTCACCCAAGAACCTTTCCCAAAAGACCTTCTTTCTAATGTGTTCTGACTATTTAAAAACTCTGTTCCACCCTCTCAGTTTTCCCCGTTGTGTCTTTGTATACCTATGATGGCTTACTTATAAACGCCATTCAGCGATATTACATAAGTTCTTCTTACACAACTACCACTACCTACTCTATATTACATAATTGTGCAACTCTGCTATTGTCAAGATGTTAACAACTCGTTCTATTCCGTAACACTTGGATATAAGTTGCTGACAGATTGACTAAATACAAATGTAATTTTGTTAATTTTAGCGTATACAAAAAGCTTTAGAAGATTATTAAACAGGAAAGTTGTAACTAACTGACTTTTGAGCGTTTGATAACAATACGAAGACACTGTTTAAAAGTAAGAAGACCACAATATATAGGACACTTTTGATTTTTTCTCTTGGATTTATAAATTGTATTTTAAAACAATGAGGAGTTTTGTTACACCCGAATGATCTTTTTCATCACTAATCTGGCTGATAAAAATCGAAAGAAGTTTTTTTATAATAACTACTTTCTTTAAACTTTGTAAAAACCCTTATCCGCGGTTACAAATCTGTGTTTTCTTTGATCAAAAAAGCCTAAATCAATATAAATATAGTGTCTGTAATATGTTAGATTACTGTGTAAACCGTTAGATTACTGTGCCTAGTAAGCACAGAGTGCTCTGAGCTAGTAAGCCATCGTGAAAAATCACAGGCTGATTGATTAGATACACACCTACCTACCTAACTGTACTAGCATACCTAACTATACTGACGGGGATTTTTAACTCGGTAAATGTGTACAATAATAAGGATTATAAAACTGTAGGCAAATTTGTTAATAATTTTTATTTACCTAAGTTATTATATATTAATTTAAAGAAAGATAAAAATACTATCTTTTAATTAATTTGTATTTCATACTAGTGGGCCCAACAGTGCTTTGCTATTGTTAGATTTAATTTAAAGAGGGGTTATTCCATTTCATTACATCGACTTAAGTAATCGAATTGCAAAATGGTTTTTATGCCACTTAAGAATATACTACACAAATTTATATTTATAGTTTGTAAACCTTTATAGATAATTCAGTAAACCTTTTGTTTGCTTTTAAATAATCTAAAAAAATTATAGTTGTAAAGAATTGTAAAAAACATGATTCTAAATTAGCCCAATTGGTTGAAAATAAAGGTGTTTTGGTTCATTGTAGGCCTAATCTAAAATTATGTTCAGTTTTTGATCCAACTCAGTTGTTTTATATATATTATGTAACAACCAATGTTTGAATTGAATTAAAACATAGTAAGCATTTTTAGTTGATTTTTTTTTTGTTTCCTTTATGTTGGTCAATCTAACCTAAAAAAGTTGTTTCTTTTTAAGAATAATAAACTGATTATAAATAAAAAGTAAAGTTGCTATGGTAATGAATGTAAACAAACATGACGTGTTCCTAAGCTTTTTATACGCACAGCTGTTTTTGTGCGCTATGGTCTTGAGTCCATACAAAAGAGGCTGTTTAGTTTTTCCAAATTTGAAACTTTTTCGGGAAACATTTCACATTAATTTGTCTTTATATAAAAACCTAGTTCGGACTATTACGAAGATTTTAAAGCAGAAAAATAGACAAATTGGTCCAGCCGTTCACAAGTGATGCACTTACAAAGGAACAGCAATTAATTTGTATTATATAGATTAATGGATCAAATGATTTATAAGTTATTAATATTATAGTGAAGAAATTAATAATCGAATATGTTTATATGTTAAACGAAGATGTACGAATGTTTCTAAAGCTAAACGAATAGGCATTTCTTCTTTAAATTTGTATAAAACAAATATATTGATGATAAAAGTTTGTATTTATTATACAGGGTGTATCAGGAAGAAACGGAAAGAATTGCACACAGTTTATAACCTCAAAACAAATATTTTAACGTATATTATAGCACACATTAGTTCTATAACTCATATTTTTAAAAAAATAATCAAATTTACAAGAAATAATTCGACCACGCAGCTGGACCGCTGACGTGAGTTGAGCAAATTTCAAAAATTAAGTTTATTAGGCCTATGTTTAAGGGTTTCAACCATCAATTTGGAAAATAGGTCTACTCACGAAGGCGTTGAACAGCTGTCTGTGTGTACGCAATATATTAGTAGAATTAGTTTACGCCTAGTGGGCTCGCGAGTTGCACCACTTGGCTTCGAACCGGGTACTTGTATGGTATTTTACGTTTTGATCGATTTTGGGGAACCAAGCGAGCTATAAGGTCGCGTAAAAAAACAAAATGTGCAGAATAATATCCTACATTTATATTTTTAGAAAAAACTTTAAAAAATTTTATTCTAGTAGTAAATATCTCAAAAAATAGTTACTTCCGGTAAAAATGTACTTCCGGTTGTTGGATTTTTTTGGCTAACGAACTAGTCCGAGCGACATGGACAGCCAACACGTGTACCAAATTTGAACCAAATCGGACTTAAAATGCGGCCGCTAGAGTGGGAACACATCATATATACATATATATATATGAATTTTAATGACACCCCAAAACGTGTTCTGGGGACCATGATCGGTGCTCATTTGCTACTTCCGACCTTGGGTTTCACCTTAAGGGCCACTGCAATAGCTCATTTTTCCTATGGAAATTCGCTAATAACGATTAAAGTTGTAAACATAACCCCAAACAATAATCTACACTGCGTTTGTTTAAGTAATACAGATGATGTTAAACGAATATCTGTTCTTTAAATTTGTATGAACAAATAGATTGATGATAAAAAGTTGTATTTATATATAGTTTATAACCTCAATGCAAATATTATAACGTATATTATAGCATTCATTAGTTCTATAACTCATATTAAAAAAAATCAACTTCACAAGAAATTATAATGATTGAAGTTGTAAACTTAACCCCAAACTATAATCTACACTCGGTTTACAGATGATGGGTGAAATCAGCTATTACATTATATGTTACTAACGTCCGTACGTACGTACGCTCGTACACTCGCTCGTAGGAGTTGATTAGGTATAAATTTAATACAAAACATGTTAAGTACTTAAGAAGCTATGGCTGCGAGAGACGGGTTTGCAGAGTGATGAAGAAATGTCGTTTGTTTAAGATGCTGAGTTGACTGATGCAGGTGCAAATCGGTAAACAATAGTCTTTACTAAAAGTAAATAAGACGAGTAGTTTACGAAATGGAGTTACATTGAACAATTTCCCCACTCTGATTAGAATATCCAGGTAATTCAAACTTAATATCGTTTAAACACATTGAATTTCCTTTGGAAAATACCTCATGTTATTATGTGAAATATTGTCAAATATATTGACTGTATACACGCTGCATGAACCGATAAATATTCACAATAAATCACTCGACCAATATAAAGTGAACGCTGGTAAAATTTGCATACAACAAGCTTCCATCTAAAGAGTTTGTTCTCTCAGGTAAAAAAACCGCAACATTTTGTTTTTTCAAAGCGAAATAATATCCGCGATGAAAGTGGATTTGTGGTCCCACTGTTGTTTGACGGACTTGAGTTTTGATTTAACAGACTTTATCCAAACAAATAAAAATCACTTGCCAACCACTTTGCGCAATAAAATTAAATTTGTATTACTTCGGTAAACAGAGCCTGTTTTATTTTTTACTAGCAAACCCCCGCGAAAAATCTCAGGCGCATTAATTACATTTACATCAGAAATAAATTAAGAATTTATACAAAATTCTACTAAAAAACAACAGACTTTATCTAGGCCTACCTAACTATGATGACAAGGATTTTTAACTCGGTAAATGTGTACAATTATAAGGATTATAAAACTATATTCCTATTTGTTAAAAAAATAGTTATGTACATTACTATATATTTAAAGAAAGTTATTAATAGTATCGCTTAATTACTTTTATTTCATATTAATAGATTAAATTATATAGAAGTTATTAATATTAGAGTGAATAGAATAAATTAATATTCTAATATAATGTGTTTATGTTTTACGAAGATGTACGAATGTTTCCGAAGTAAAACGAATACTTATCTCTTCTTTAAATGTGTATTGAACGAACATATTGATGATAAAAGGTTGTAATTATATCCAGTTTATAGGATTAACCTCAAAGAAACGTATTATAGCATACATTAGTCCTATAACTCATATTTAAAAAAATCAACTTCACAAGAAATTATTAATGATTGCAGTTGTTATCATAACCCAAAGTACAATCTACGCTAGGTTTTGAACAGATTATGGGTGAAATTAGCTGTTATATTATATGGTACATTATAAGTTAGGCCTACTCATGTACGTACGGACTTACACTCGCTTTTAAATGAGTTGATTTCAATTACCATACAAATTAATGAAGATTATTGATAAGCTAACTTAAACATTCATATCAATAGCGTTCGTTGTTAATGCAAGATGGAGAAATGATCTGGTCGTTAATTACAAGCGGTTAAATAGCCGCGTTTGTTATGGAATAACTAATTGCTCTGTATTGATATGACCACCTAGTGGAAATTATAGCTCTCCACTAACAATCACATGAATAGAGCTAATTTTGTATTATAGCATCAATGCAGCCTCTTGCCAACTAGAATTATATAATTATAACTATGAACTCTCTACAACATCCCGTGTATTTGATTATGTTCACTAATTAATTGTCAGTAAGATTATATTACAAAATTATTGTTTAAATTAATTGTTAATTTGAAATATAAATTTTGATAAATGGTCGGTTTTAACCATTTTAACAATTAACTAACACGTTTAAACTGGTTAAAATAGAAAATATTTTCCATCAAATTCCAGAAATTTTAATTTTATGTAAATACACTTTTACTGGTTAGTTAATTGAATTTAAAATTGCATGCAATGTTAAAATATAATATAAAGTTAAAGTGTAATATCTTACTTTATATCATAGCTCGAATCATTATTGTTGCTACTACAAATTTTGTAAGTAAATCACTTTGAATGTTTTACTTAAACGTAACTTTTGTTGATGTATAATGTAAGTACATTAAACTAGCTGACCCGTGAGAATATTTCGCAAGTTTGGAGTAGGCCTACACTTACCTGATTTAATAAGTTGATTTAATTCAATTAATTACGTTTATTATTTACGTTGGTTTATAAAAATAACAGTTTATGTAATAACTCTTTACGTTGATTTATAATTTGTTTGATTTGCGTGATAGATTACACTTGCATATAGAATTTAGACAATCAAACTAACAGCTGTCATGTTAACAGATTGTTAATAGATGGCGCCTTTCATTAGGAACCATATGAAGTATAATATAAAAGTTTTTAATATCAATTTTTTTAACGTACATGAGTTTTAAGCTGTTTGTTATTTTTCGTCAAAAGAGGGGAACATAAACTTTAAAACTTTAAAATGATGTTTGAATAATTAATTTTGATGAAGAAATCTGAGAAATAATATATAAGATAATATATACCCTTATTGCTTGTTTGATGTTATATTGTGTAAATGAGATTATTTTAAATATAAATAATATAATAGATGGGTTTTGCTACAACGATCTTCAGCTAGAAAGCCTTTCTCCCCATACCTGCAGTGAAATTTTATAAATCAATTTTAGCAAAAATTTTTAAATAAAGTTGCACAAAGTAAACGATTTAAGTTCAACTTTAGTTCACCATTAGAGTTCAAATTTAATTCAACCTACTAATCTCTCATTGAAAAGTCAAATAAATTTATTGGCTCCGGAGCACCTAACATTTTATTTTTTGAATGATTTTGTTTTTTATTGCTTATTTTTTTTTTGTTTAGCTTTAAAACAAGCCTAAATTTATTATTATACCTCAACTCTAAGTGGGTAAAAATACGTTTTCGGTTCGTATGTCACGTGAGAATAAGACAAATTTTGTTTCATATTCTTAATAATTTTAGATTATTTATCCAATTTGAAAATAATTAAAATTGCCGCCTATGGTGGGAATTTTCATTTTTTTTACGGATATTTAGCTTTTTCTGTAGTGCCTAACCTGACTATTCAGTCTTTGTTGATATCCAGCTGATGACAACCCTGCATTTGGGGCTGGTATGTATTAAATATGTAAGTAAAACTTTAAACCTGTTATCCGGAAATCATATATTTTATTCACAAAAGGAACATTTTATCAAAATCTATCCAACATAATGATCTGAAATTTTCAGCGGTTGTTTAATGGAGTGTACTACAGACGTTTAAGAGATCATTTTGTAATATAAGTACTCATTTAAAAGTTATGACTTAGAAATATGGCAAAAACTGGTCAAAATTATATTATTTTACAAACATAATCACAAAATGTATTAAAATGCTTGTATTGCAAAACCCTCATGTTAAGTTTTTTATTTAAGTAGTACTAACACACTAATAAAATTTTACTAATTTTTATCCAGTAGTTTCTGAGAAAATTTTCCTTAAATATTGTATTTCTAACATTGCTAAGATATGGCGCTCCGGGACCCCTAAATACGTTATAATATACTCAATTAATATACCTATAAAATAGTTATTACTGCATGACTCCATTTTTGTTCGATTCTACAATTAATATAAAGTTACCTCTTGTTCGCTTGAATTTCGATTTTTAGAATTGAAATCCGTATAATCACGTAACCTTGAGAATTGCAAACTAAATTAGCAATTTTTAAGGTTCGGCAATTTGACGTAAATGATCAGAAAATTAATAAACTCAACAGTATAATAATGTTTAATATCTAACTAAATATGTATTGTTTTGTAAAAAGCACGGGATCTTTTCGTGTTGACTAGGAGTAAAAGCTGAAGTATGAAGAGAGTCTGCGCTAAACGGATTTTGTTAAAGTCTCCAAGGATTCTCTATGACTATTGATCACGTCTTGAGGTTGTACTTCACTGTTCCTGTCTTTGTATGGTTCTGAAAATATTTAGAACACAAGGTATTGAAATTTGGCAATATTGTGTAATTTAAACTTGATATGGAAATATAAAATATTTGTTTTACAATATGCTTAAAAAACAAAAGTAGTAAAACCTAAGAAAAGAAAATACTGCTTACCATCATTGTAATGTCAATAAATAAATTCATGGGTAAACATTATAATAAAAGCTCGAATCGTAAATAGTTAAAAGCTTCACTCTTTGGTTAAAGATTGACTCTATGTAGATTACTATTTTTGATCACGGATTTATAAGTACAAAAGTTTATAAAGTATAACAGATTTTGTTTGGCTAGTGAGTTATGTAAAGCGTAATGGTATTCCTTTTTATTAGCATCCTCTGTACTTTGAATATTATATAGTAAGTAAATTATAGTTCAAATAATTCGACCACGCAGCTGAACCGCTGACGTGAGTTGAACAAATTTCCAAAATTAAGTTTATAGGCCTACGTTTTAAGTTTTCAACCAACAATTTGGGAAATAGATCTAATCACGACGGTGTTGAATAGCTGCGAAATGCTTCGCACGCCATTTCGCATATTGGGAGTACTTTCAATACACAGTGCACTGCGTGCTTCGCACGCCGACCCTCGTATTGGGAGCATCTTCAATACACAAAGCATTGCGTGCTTCGCACGCCATTCCACATATTGGGAGTATTTTCAATACACAGTGCATTGCGTGCTTCGCACGCTAACCCCGTGGTACAATCCACCACATGGCTTTGAACCGGGTAATTTTATGGTATTTTACGTTTTGATCGATTTTGGTGGAAAAAAGTGAGCTATAAGGTCGCGTAAAATATCGAAATGTGCAGAATAACATCCTACATTTAAATTTTAAGAAAAAAATCATTCTCGTAGGAAAAATCTAAAAAAATAGTTACTTTCGGTCAAAAATGTGCTTCCGGTTGTTGGATTTTTTTGGCTAACGAACTCGTCCGAGGGACTTAGACAACCAACATGTGTACCGAATTTTTACCAGATCGGACTTAAAATGCGGCCGAAAGAGTGCGAACACTTATATACATATATGATTTTTAATGACACCCCAATACGTGTTCTGAGGACCATGATCGGTGCTCATTTGCTACTCCCGACCTTGGGTTTTACCATAAGGGTCTCTGCAATAGCTCATTTTCCCTATGGTAGTTCGCTAATAATGTAAATTAGATACTTATGGTTGTTTTACTTGAGTTTTAAAGTTACACAATTTTAAACAGACATAACAGTTTCCACTTTTTTGTTTGTATGGAATTGAGTTATCAATTAAGTAATCTAATAGAAATTCAGAACGGTGAACAGTATTTTCTGTGTTAATAATGACAATATATGTTGGCTAAAATCCTAATTGATTCATCATGTTTTACTGTGCTATAATAAAATATAGATTGCAATTATTTGGAGCTATTAATTTTCAACGAAACAAAATAACAGGTGTTCATGATATTTATGTATTTCATTTGGAACAGACATTCTTGTATGGACTTCCCTCAGCTTCTAGAATAACTATCTAAAATTTAAATACTAGAATAAAGCCGCGGTTATCCGAGCCCCGACTAACCGAATTTCGGATTAACCGAGGTAGTAAAAAACAAACGAAAAAAGTTCGGAAGTTCGATTTGCAGTAGACGCATGTGTTAAAGTAACCTCGCAAAGTGAAATCTGCATATAGCGGCAAATCTACTGTACTGTACTTATATTAGTCACTTAATGTCTCGTCAAAAATTGTTCCGGTAAATAAAACGCATGGTTTTTAATCATTATTAAACACTGTACAGTAATTCCATTGCTTTGCTAATCGTCAATAGAATTAGGATTTTTTACGTTTTCAGGTATTTAAGGTACTGTTTATTCAAGAGAATAATAGATTTTCTAAATACATAAATTGTTTACTGGAATATGTACTATATTCTATGTATGTATTTTTATCATTTTACTTTCTCACTATACTATTTTTGTAAAAATATCCGTTTTGGGACCCCCTGAGTCGAAAAAAGTGGTTTTTACAAAATGTCTGTCTGTATGTATGTCTGTATGTATGTCTGTATGTCTGTCTGTATATCTGTGTATGTGTACAAAGCTACAGAGAAAACTATTCCATCGATTTTGAACAAATTTGCACGAAACACGTAAATTTGACCTGTATAGATGCATGAAAAAAGGTTTTGAAAATGTTTGAAAAACCACCCTCTTTTTGGCCGAAAAAACCCCAAACAATCAGTTATTATTTTTTTATAAAAAAATGGCTATAACGATTTTGATACAATTTGGTTTATTTGTAGCCCTTAATGTACCCTACCATATGCAAAAAAACCGCATCATTCAAAAAATTGTCGTTTAGCTAATAATAATAATAATAATAGCTGATTTTTGGGGATTTTTTTGGTCGAAAAGGGGGTTGTTTTTCTAAAATTTTCTAAACCTTTTTGCATGCATCTTTACAGGTCTAATTAACGTGTTTCGTGCAAATTTGTTCAAAATCGATCGAATAGTTTTCTCTCTAGCTAATAATAATGATAATATGTATTAGGTAATCTCCTACTTTAATATCATCTCTCCTACCCCTCCTAAAATTATGAAGTCACAGTGAATCTGTTTAATAATTTTAAATTATGTTTGTGAGAAAGTATGTGCCAGTTCCTGGTACCGTTTATTGTATTCGTATTTTATTTTCATTTTGAGATTAATTTTCCATTTCATAATACAGTAGATGCCTTTTTTCACATCTTTGAACACGTTTTCATTGATTTTACCGTACGTTTCCCTCTTGATTTTTGACAGAGTCCGTGTTATTCAAGTATTCGCTTATCCGAGGTAACCTCGGTCCACATTATCTCGGCAAGTGTACTACAATCTATCCAAGTAGTGTTCCCTCTGAACCCTACATAAGTTGTAGACATTATGTGTTAAATACACAAACTCTGACCACAACGTATCTTTCTATTGAATCACTCTGAGATAATTGAATATATAAGGACAAAGAATTCCCCCAAGAATGCTATCTATTTAACTTGGTTTACCGAACATCATTTAGATAAATTATAATAAAATACATGCACTTTTTTTTAAAATGGCAAAAATAGTTGACATCCGTATATAATCATGGTTGAAGGAAGTTAATTCATGGCCATATTTAATACTATGCAGGTCGATGGTTCCCGTCGTCACATTGGTCATCTAAATAGAAGCATGCATCGAGATATAACACAGTGTCAATGCTGTTTAAATGTATTGAAAATAAAACATATCTTAGTTGAGGGTAATATATTTAAACTCTGTATTGGAGGTTTTTAATTTCTAATTCCAATCAGGCTACGATGGTTATAAATAAGGTCAGTGACATATTTTTTGTTTGTTTTGAAGTGAAAACTTGTATAGGAGGATCGCGTCCAAAGATTTTTTAAATTTTGCTGGCGGTGAATCGGATTTTACCGTCACGCTCTCTTATCCTACTAATCCTACTAGTCCTACTAATATTATAAATGTGAAAGTTTGTATGTTTGTTTGTTTGTTTGTTTGTTTGTTTGTTTGTTTGTTTGACTGACAATCACGCAAAAAGTACTGGATGGATTTGAATGAAATTTGGCACGCATATAGATCATGACCTGGAATGAGACATAGGCTATAAATAATTTTGATTTAAGGGTTGAAACAACCCCTAAAACAATAAATATTTATTATTATACATCCATTGAAACTAGAAAGCTGGAATTTGATAGATTTATTTCTTACAAGGTACATATAAAATGTAAACTATATTTGCATTTTACACTGTGCTGCTAAGGGGTGAAATTGTAATAACTACCCCTAAAACAATACAAATTAATTATTATACTTCCAATAAAGCTAGAGAGCTGGAAATTGGTACATTCATTTCTTACAAGATATATATAAAAAGTAAACCATATTTGTATTTTTAGTGTGCTGCTAAGGGGAGAAAATGTAAAAACAACCCCTAAAACAATACGAAATAATTATTATACTTCCCATAAAGCTAGAGAACTGGAAATTGGTACATTATTTCTTACAAAACATTTATACAATGTAAACCATATTTCCTTTTATTCACGTGCTTCTTAGGGGTGAAAATGAGAAAACAACCCCTAAAACAATACAAAATAATTATTGTACTTCCCATAAAGCTAGAGAGCTGGAAATTGGTACATTCATTTCTTACAAGATTTATATAAAAAGTAAACCATATTTATATTTTTCAATGTGCTGCTAAGGGGTGAAATTGTAATAACAACCCCTAAAATAATACAAATTAATTATTATACTTCCCTTAAAGCTAGAGAGCTGGAAATTGGTACATTCATTTCTTACAAGATATATATAAAAAGTAAACCATATTTGTATTTTTCAGTGTGCTGCTAAGGGGTAAAAATGTAACAACAACCCCTAAAATTATACTAAATAATTATTATACTTCCCATAAAGCTAGAGAACTGGAAATTGATACATTTATTTCTTACAAGACATTTATAAAATGTAAACCATATTTCCTTTTATTCACGTGCTTCTTAGGGGTAAAAATGAGATAACAACCCCTAAAACAATACAAATTAATTATTATACTTCCCATAAAGCTAGATAGCTGGTAATTTGTAAATTTATTTCTTACAAGGTACATATAAAATGTAAACTATATTTGCATTTTACACTGTTCTGCTAAGGGGTGAAATTGTAATAACAACCCCTAAAACAATACAAATTAGTTATTACACTTCCCATAAAACTAGAGAGCTGGAAATTGGTATAATTTCTTACAAGATATATATAAAAAGTAAACCATATTATTATTTGTATTTTTCAGTGTGCTGCTAAGGGATGAAAATGTAACAACAACCCCTAAAACAATACGAAATAATTATTAGGCTATACTTCCCATAAAGCTAGAGAGCTGGAAATTGGTACATATATTTCTTACAAGACAAATTTATACAATGTAAGTTATTTTTCTTTTATTCACGTGCTTCTTAGGGGTGAAAATGAGATAACAACCCCTAAAACAGTACAAATTAATTATTATACTTCCCATAAAGCTAGATTGCTGGTAATTTGTAAATTTATTTCTGACAAGGTACATATAAAATGTTAACTATATTTGCATTTTACACTTTTCTGCTAAGGGGCGAAATTGTAATAACAACCCTTAAAACAATACAAATTAATTATTACACTTCCCAAAAAGCTAGAGAGCTGGTAATTTGTACCATTATTTCAATCCAAATTTCCATTTTGTAGTGATCAATCAGCTTCGATTATATTACAAAAAATTCAAGCTTTTTCATTATTTTTTCACAAAAATTGTCAATATCTCGAAAACGCTGCGTTCTAGAGCATTTTTGACGATTCTCGACCCCTCTTTGGGAAAAACCATCTTTGCCAGTTACGGGCTATTCAACGGTTAAGTGTATAT
>JAGFPH010004840.1:99115-110178 GCA_018207615.1 Philaenus spumarius | reverse complement strand
CACAGATTTCTTTATTTAACGATAGGCCTAAACAGTTTTTTTTTTTTCAAGAAAACGGAAAACAAGGCTTGACAGTGAAGGTTTAAATATTTGGGAATTGAAAAAAAAGGAAAAACATTGCCCAAAAATATAAAATCCAGTAAGCACCACCTAGGCCTAACCAATAAATAACAATAACTGAACCTAAATTAACTTACAGCTACCAATTGCAAAATGTTTTTATCTCAAAAGAGGGGGACATAGGCTACTGTAAGTAAGCCTAACATTCTAACCTCATATTTGGAGTAACTGTTAGGTTATATTTTTAATTATAAAGGCTATTAGCAACATGTGTCACAACAGAAATAATAAAATTATTTAGGTCTAGAAGGTTATAAGCCTGCGTGTTAAAATGAGGATTATGAAAACCTACTTAGATTATTCTACACCTAACATGGAGTAACGAAAAGGCATTTGTTCCACGTGGGTACAAATAAAATATGTTAATAATACATTTTTATTACAAAATCCAAACTTATAATTTGATCAACGACCTTATCAAGTTTTAAAGTAAAAAAATAATTTCCAGGACAATACCCTAAATAACTTTAAAAAATAGGAATCAAAATAAAAGTTTTTTTACTTACTTACGTTTTATGAATGCCACAGGGAGATCCGAGATTCTTAAAGAAAAGGAATTTGTTCGGTTTCGATAAGCTAGAAGCAGAACTCCTAGAGTCAAGTTGCCAGACAAACGGAAGTATGATTTTATGCCGGCTAGATCGTTTTATTATAAGAGTTCTTAGTTAATATATAATACAACTTTCCTTCAGCAATAATTATAATTTACTAATAAGCCCAGTGAAAAATCACAGGCTGATTAATTAAATACACATTAGAAAATATACATCATTTAAAAAACAAACTATTTAAAAACAACATTAAGGCCTACTTGTCTTATCCTAGACCTATCTAACTATGCAGACTCAGATTTTTAACTCGGTAAATGTGTACAACTACATAAAAGGATTATAAAATTTTAGGCTTATTTGTTAAAATGTTTTATTTATATACTTTATTATATTATATTTTAAGAAAGATACAAATATTATCTTTTGATTGCTTTTATTTCATTTTGATAGATTAAATGATTTAGAAGTTATTATAGTGATTATAGTGAAGAAATTAATAATCGAATATGTTTATATGTTATACGAAGATGTACTAATATTTCCGAAGTTAAAAGAATATGTATCTCTTCATTAAATTTGTATAAATAAACTAGCTGACCCGTACGGCGTTGCCCGTGGTTGTTGGTATTTTCAGTCTTTTTGACGTAATTGTAATTCTTTTTAAGTGTTCGTTGAATACCTGTGCGTATCCTAACTGTGGTCACAGTGGCGGCTGGTTAATTATTACGAATCTAATTATTACGGCTGGGTTCAAATCTACAGGGGAGGGGGTCCTGCAAATTTGTTTTTAGTACTAAACATAAGAATTTCTACTTTTAGGCCTGTTTTTACTAAAATTTGGTTGTTTTAAGACATCTCTGAAAAGCGTGCAATGAGATGAAATCGGGTTACAGTTTTCATGATAGATTGGAATATAGATATTAATTATAAATGGGAAATTGAGAACAATATTGTCTTACATAGAAGCCTATACTTTATTAATTAGTTTATTGAAGTTTTTAGTGTATAAAGTGATTCATAAACAATGATCGAAGTGACACAAATACCTGTGTACGGTACTTTAATAGCACACTTTTCTTGAAGAGGTAAAGAAGAAAATTTACCCTTAGCAAAGGTGTAACGCTGTTCATTCTAATAACGACACTGAACTGCAATAATATTATTTAATAATATGTCCACACTAACTTAATCCATGAACTTCGTAGAATGCACAACTGATATAACCTATAAATCAAATAAGTAAACAAACACCAACTACGTAAAGGAAAAAATAGGCGTAAGTTTTTTTTTTTACAAAACACTGTTGAGAACTGCAGCTTCGGCTATCTTCGGAAGGAGTCGGGAGTCGCTGCATTTAAATTGCAGCGAAAAACAACGTTGAAACGGCTATTCCCCCACCGTTCCCCTGTACCCCCTCGCCTAGGCCAGGAGGTACGTTCTTTGAATTGAACCAAGCAGCTGAAAACGATGTAGGAGAACTGCGCGTTGTTACTCTAAGTCGTATTTTAACAACTTTTCAATTTAGGCTATATTGTTAGATTTATGAAAAAAGTACTAAATATTTATTTTCATTATGTAAGCTCCCGGATTGAAATATAATAACAAAATATGTTAAATAGGTATAAATTTACCCGTATACCGTAAAATGGGGTGAATAGAAACAATTTTGAAATTATAAACCCAGTAACGTTCTCATTTTTCAATGAAATACATTGAAATTTGGCAGAATTTCCGGTCTCTACCCCAGGAAAAAGTTCCACACACAAAACAAATTTTAAATCTCTTGAAATTTTTTTTTTAAATTAAAAAGTTGCTGTTTCTAATCACCCCACACATTGGGGTGAATAGAAACAGTGTGTTAAATACCTGTCTATTGTCCTTATAACTTATGTGGGGTTACTGGAATCAGTTTCAATTACTAAATATAGGCTTAAGGTCTAAGAAAAACTCTCACATCTTCACACTCAAAATTATATAATGGACAAAAAAGAAGTTATTCTAAATTAGTACAATGAGATATCGCTCAAATCGTCCTGAAAGGAGATAGTACCCTGAAATCTACCAGAGGTGTAAAGAGTAGGCTTTGATAGGATGCGAAGTATGTCCTGCTTATTAAAAAAAGCCTCCTCATCAGTCTCTTCGAACTTTGTTACACTTGATTCTTCTTGAAAAATACTCCTACATAACCATCAATATGGACTTCAATAACTCTGGTTACATATAGAAACGGTAAGCTTAAAACATACATTATCTAAAATCACTAAAAACATAAACAAACTATCACTGCAAAAACAAAGCTTGAGTTCATAGAAATCATGTTATTTATTAATAAAACTAAAAAAAGTTATTACCATAGCAGAAATTGATTATTTAGTATCTCATAATATTTTAATTTTGAAAATAGATGTTGCTTCATAAAATTTTTGAACATTTGAGCCAATAAAAAATAAAACATTTAGCACATTATGAAAAAATCCTTACTAACTAAAAACAATTTGAAATTGTTATTATGTTAAAAATAATAATAATCGAAAAGCAACAATTAAGAAACGGTAAGCTTAAACCATACATTATCTAAAATCACTAAAAACATAAACAAAGTATCACTATCACTGCAAAGTAACTACAAATCTAATAGTACAAAATTGGCACTTTATCTTGAACTCAATGGTAAACATTGCATCATAAAATCACATTAATCCAAACATTCATCAGAATCGTCAGATGCTGCTGGTTCTGGAGCACAGTCATTTTGTTTTTTGTCCACAGGAAGTGACTTGTACCAAGCATGGAATTCTTCAGGAATAGCATTCATAGAGGCAAGGGTGGATATTTGGGCCCCCACTTTGTTTTTTTAATATAACTTTTTTATTTTTTAATATTATCACCTGAAACTAATAAAAACACTTCTTTGGAATGTTTACTATTGATTGTGCAGTGTTACGACTTTTTTCTATATACTCAAAAAGAAACAAAAAATTTTTTCTAAAAGTTTGCATTTTTCGAAAACGATTTTTTGTGCTGGTAATTTGGGCCCCTGGGTTTTTTTCATAAACAAACGTGAAACACATCAAAAAACATATTTATTACATTTGCTATGTACTTTTTGCTAATAAAATAAAGTAAATTATAATTTGAACATCTATCTTGAAAATCTATCTTAACTTAAACATTTTGTTGAAAAGTAAGTTATGATTTGAATGTAAAAACTAATCTGGGCTACTTAAACATTTTGTTGAAAATTAAGTTATTAGACTATTTAAAGATACAAAACTCTATCTTAACTTAAAACATTTTTTGAAAAGTAAGTTATTTTTTTAACATAAAAACTAGACTAATCTACCTTGAATTTTGAACTACTTTATGGGGAAAAACTAGACCTATTTACAAAAGTCACAGATATAAACATCTTTATCTGCCCCAGCACAAAGATTGTGAGCCCACATTTCACAGCTCATACACTGTACCCACTGTTCACCTGAGCGGTCTTTAGAGAATACTTCTTCACAGAAGAGGCACACTGCATCGTCATCCTCAGGGGCGAAACTTCCTACCTCAGCTTCCATAACAGACTCGCCTGAGTCGAAATCCTCCTCTTGCTTGTCATCGTCTGATGAATCTGAAAAGGCTAACTTTCTTTTGGTTATTTTTTTTTTCGTTTTGGTTTTTCATGATAGGTTTTTTCCCTGTGTTTTTCTTCTTCTTCATAGTTTCATCAGTTTTACTTAATTTCTCGTTTCTTCTTTTTTCTGCTTCTTCTAAAGCTAATTTATAGGGTGATGAAGTGACAATAGCACATTTCATCGGCTTAGGACCTTTGTTTGTCAGCCTCTTTTTTGGTTTTGGGAAAGGCAGGATGTCTTGAGGAGAAACATGACAAACGGACATCGAAGAAGAACACCCTGAAGGCCCAGCTTCTGCCAAGTCTTTCGCAGATGGAGTCAGATCCCTAGCAGATGAAGGAGGTCTAGAAGTGGGTTGTTGATTAGTGACTGTTGAAGTGGTCAGATCCCTAGCAGATGAAGCAGGTCTAGAAGTGGGTTGTTGATTAGTGACTGTTGGAGTGGTTGTTGATTTCTTGTTGGCTGTTCGCCCTTTGCATGCTTTCAGAGTTTCAAGACTAATGTCTTCAGCATCAGCAGTTTCTGAAGGAGCAAAGTCGACATCAGTGAACAAGTGGCGATTGAAAGGGTAAATCCCGGTAACAGAAAATCCACTAGCTGCTATTTCACCTGTTTGACACTTAAGAAAAGCGTTACCCAAAAGCTCTGCAATGTCATAAGGCCCAAGAGGTCTATTGTTGTGTAACTGCCACTGCCTAATGTTTTCACTGTAATAGTGCTTCAAAGGACCCATAAAGCTTCTGTCAAGGGGCTGTAACTTGTGTGTAGTGTGAGGAGGCAGACTAACGATCGTGATGTGATTGTCACGAGCTATTTCAATGGCATCAATGTTCTTTGTGTGTGAGTGGTGACCATCTAGAATTATCAAAATTGGGTCATCTGCTGTTGGCTTTGTTTTTGAGACAAAGTGGTTAAACCACTCAGTGAATAGGTTGGTTTGAATCCAACCGGAAGGGTGACATCTTCCGATTGAGCCAGGCGGAGCACCTTTCATCAGTGTTTCTGTCATGTTTTTTCTTGGAAAGATGAGCATTGTTGGGATGTGAATACCGGATGCACTCATGCTGAACACGCAAGTGACAAGTGATCCTCTTTCTACTGCAGTTAGTGCGCCAACTTGTTTTTTCCCTCGGAGGCCTATAATTCGAGGTATCTTGCTTTGTACGACACTAAGCCCTGACTCGTAGACATTAAACACTCTATCAGGAGGGTAGTTGTGTTTCTGAAACTCTGCTTCAAGGAGATTATAAAATGCGTCTACCGCTTGCCTGTTGAAACCATTGGCTCGAGCGGTTGATGTTGGTGAAGGTTTCAATATAGACAATGTTTCTTTATGCCGTGACATGAAGTGGTCGAACCAGGCACGACCTGCAGATTCACCATTTGCAAATTGGTGTGCTATGTTATTTCGTGAGCATAGCTGATATGCCATATGGCACACATCGTTTCTGGTTAAGCCGTGGAACTTGGCCTCCATAAGCAAAATATATTTTACTAGTTCGTTTTCTAACTGTGGAGGCATGATTGTAGGGCGTCCAATTTTCATATTTACAACTTCCTCAATAGGTTTTTCAATTCTACACTGTCTTTGCAAATTTGAACGAGGTACTAAAAACATTTTTACTGCTTTTTTTAAACCCATTCGATTTTCTTTAACAGCTGCAATAGCTTTGGCCATGTTTTCTTTATCCCACGACCGCCTGTTAGACTTTTTAGGACGAACTAGGACTTTTCGAGGCATCTGCAACATAAAAAGTAACAAAACTTTGTAGTGGTTGTAACACGGGCCCCCAAGAGAATGGGGCCCATGATACCAGCACTGCAAGGGGCCCGTTTATCCACCCTAGCCATCTTGAAAAAGGAAAAATTCTCAGCGCTTATTTTAGTGTCATAATGGGAATATGTAATGTAATACGCAATCCTTAGAACATACTAAACACACATCTTACCATGTTTTTACCAAATACAACAAAGAAATTAGGATAACATTGAGTTGAACACTTACCTTTCAAAGTTTTGCTCGGGAACGAAAATTTTAACTTCTCACTTATAAGAAACCATGACAGATACTGCGCCAGCGCGCTCTACAGTGTTGTTTAGCTTCAAGCTTTAGTAGTTCCAGTGTTTACCGACAGAATTCGTGGCGTGTATGTCTAGATACACTGGGGGCCCGTGTTGCCACCAGGGGCCCAAATATCCACCTTTGCCTCTACTACATAGTCTAATGAGATCTTTTTTTTTAGCCTCTGAAATCGGTAATAGGCTTTTGTATAGTTTTGGCAGGTCTGCCGAGATCACTGGAGGACGACCGCGACCATAAGTTTGTATAATTCGGAATTCGGAGTCCTCATGACTATATTTGTACATAATAATGCCTGGCCTTTCCTTTTCATATCTGAGAACTTTAATTTTTAGCCAGTTGACCTTTTCACCATTAGTGTCTCTTGTCTTGTTTTTAATAATCCTTGCTGCAATACTTTCAAAATCAATACACTCTTGAAAGTTCAATTGCTTTACAATATAGCTACCACTATTTTTATTCTTTCCTCTACAGGAACGAGCCGTTAGGAAAATATTAATCCAGTCATTTAAAGAGTAGACTGAAACATGTTTTTTTGTGCTCTCTATCGAACTATGCATGGAATCACACTCCATGTACGAATGACCTTTTTCAAGAAATTTGTGTTCAACTACACGGATGTGTGTGTTTTGTACTACATACAAAAAAAGAGATGCTATAAACTGGTTGCGGTTCTGACCACTGCAAGTATCAGAAAACAATGAAATTTCAATGACATGATTTGGAATTTGTAATATCCACTGAAGGAGAGCAGTCCCAATCTCGCAACTTCCTCTTTGGCCATTGAGCTCAGACCAAACAAAACAGTAACCTTTGTGCGGTGAGGCTGATTCATAAATCGTAAGATTGTACACACAAATCTTTCTGCTGTAATACATCTGTGAAGCTTGGGAGGAAGGTAGCTGTAAAACACTTTGTAAATCAAATGTTACACTTATAAATCTGTTGTCATTCATCGCACGCAATTTATCTTCATTTTTAACTTTATTTGCTTCATTCTTTCTCTTTATATGAGCTTCATACTCAGCTTTCATTCCATCTTGTTAATCTGGATTTTCATGATTTTTACAAGTTATGCATTGGTCTTTCTTTGGTTGAAAAAAAGAAAGATTGTAATATTCACCAAAACATCTTCTGTATGTAATTTCTGAAACAATTGGTTCCACGATTTTTGTATTTCTCTCTTTTTCTTTGGCCTCCTCTACATACAACTGATACATTTTTTTAATTGAAAGGTTAGGATCTAAGTACTGCCTCTTTGTTGTTTTTCGACAATAGTGCGAATCGACCGCTGGAAAGCTTTCAATATGATTTTTAACTCTTTGTATAACAGCCGGGTCTGTTTTGTTTGGAGGTTCTTTTTTCCCTCGCTTATCATTTTCTGCAAAAATTCCCATTTCATTCACTCCTGCCAATGCTTTTTCAACAGGTCCATGACTTATGCTTAGTGTCTTTAAAAAAATATTGTTTGCAAACACGTATTCTTTCATCACCTTTTTGAAGAAAATAAACTCTACTGTTCTTTTTGTTTATGCCAGTTCCTGTCCGTATTCTCCTAGTTTTAGTTGCTTCATTTGAAACATAGTTTACTATGAAATCTCTTTGACGACAGTAATCTAGTTTTCAAAACGCTGAGCAGATTTCTTTTCTGAAAATATCATCAAATTTTGAAGAACACTTCCATCTACAGGAATCGCAGTTAACTTATTTTGGTTTTTTACCAGCCTTTAAACCCAGCTTTGTTTTATAAGGTAGGCCTGACTTCCTTCTTGCTTTTATTTTATTTTTCTCCCAATTATTTGGATCCGACTTCTTCCATCTGGTTATTTTTTTCACTTTATTAATGTTACGATTTTCGTCTTCAGATGAACTCTCGTTTCCAGTTTCAGATGGTTCGTACAATTCACTACTACCATCATCTTCAGATAACATCAAGTCATCTTGTAAAAGTTTATTATTATAATTAGCACAAGATGAGTTGGTTAAAACATTTTCTGGGCCTCGATTCATTTGGTCAATACTACAGCTTGTAGCATTTAAATTTGGTCCATCTTGATCCATTAAGACAGGATCTGTGACACACAAAACAAAATGCTGTAGTAGGCTATTATTTTTGTTTTGTTTTACAGTCTATAAAATATAGGCTACTTAAGAGGGTTAGCGATTAAAATGTGTTTGAACATACTACTGTATATAGGTTATACTCCTATAGTATTAACAAGCAGTGAAAATATTGTATCTAGATGAGACATATGGCCTAAACATAACGAAAAGTCTAAAAAGTGTAGGCCTAGGCTTTTAATCTGAAAAGGACTCGATATTTCAAAATGTCTATACACCAGCATTAGCTGCTATTTTCCAATGGTTTATAAAAATAAATAACAGTCTTGAATTAGTAATAATAATAAACAACTCTATACGTAGGACATGAATTTCAGAATTTTTATTATAAATTTTTATTTGGACATTTGAAATTATTTCCGTATAAAAGTAGACTAACACACAACATTTTGATAGTACACATCATCTATTGTTATCAAGTGACAAACCTAGAACACAAAAGTTAAAACCGATATAAGCCTAGGCCTATGTTATAAAAATCATAATATTATTAACAAATGTAAAATTTGATCAATCATTTGTTATAATAGAGTATGCTTTTGAAAGGAAAAGCTTTTTTTCACAACGTTAATAAATTAAAAATCTGTTACGCCATTGTGTATGCCTACAACATAACATGCGTATTACTTTAACAACATAACCTAAAATACCAGTATTGGTAATATAAGTTACAAATTGGCTGCAGCATGTTGTAATCATTGTTAAAATGATCATCTGCTTAGCTATACTCAGTTTGTAAATCTATATATATATATTTAAAGAATTTAGTCAAAACCTATTTCCAATCGCCCAGCCTCTCCTAATGGACCGATTTTGATGATTTTTGTTTTAAAATGTGTCTTATTACCTGTAGATATGTCATCAAGCATTTACCGAAGTCCTAGGACATTAGGGCTACGCCCCAGTGGCCCTCAAAGTTTCAATGTTAATCTTATGGAAGGTCAATCTTAAGGAAGAAGAAGAAATATTTCTTTTGATTTTATCAAGGACACAAAAACAGCTGTTCGTATGAAAAGCTTAAAACAGCTGATTTTGATCAACAACTGATTTGGATCAAATCAGTATCAAATGTAGTATTACCTTTTTGAGGTTACATTGACAAACTAAAAACAAACACAAACAAAAATCAACGAAAAATGCTAACTATATTTTAATTCAATTCAAACATTGGTTGTTACAAACCTATTATATATAAAACAGCTAATTTGGATCAAAAACTGAACATAATCATTCACAGATATGTCAAGTCTTATATATTATCATCCGTTCAGCCGCTATTCACCCGAGAAGGAGCCCCGGTATACAATCCTTCAAATTTCCCATGTTAATCTTATGGAGATAATGTTTAATGAGTTTGAGTTAGCTGCCAAATAAAACAGCTAATTTATGCTCGGTCACCTATGTACAAACGAACAAAAGATTAACGAGATTCTTTATCGAATTTTCCACCTGCGAGCGAAGCGAAGCAGCCATCTGAGGCCGTAGGCCGAGCCGGGGTTGGGACGCGGAGCGTCCAGGGGCAGAGCCCCTAGTTAATTACTAAGTTTGTTATGTGAGTAATTAAAACAAAATAGGCCTAATAGTTAACAAGTCTTTAGGTTCTTTGAGATTACCTTAATAACTTAATCAGAAATCTTACCTTTATTATCTAGAGAATTTTTCTTTTTTGCTAGTTCAACCATCAATAAACCTCTACTCATGTTTAGAGATTACAATAACCACACTATAGTTAATAAAAACACTTTATTCAAATAAAAAACTTGCAAAACAAAACTTCCTAAAAACCAACAACAAAACAATATAGGCCTATATGCAGATCAGACAAAACTGACTCAATATAGCCAACAGCCTATTTTCATTCTGCTAAAAATGACCAAGTCTAGATAGAGTCAAATTTCATAAAGAGATAGTTACAAGTCAAAATGCCTTAGTCCAGTTAATCACTTTTACCTGTCAATTGCACATTATATAAAAATGACCAACTTGACTTAATACATTTTACTTGTACAATTTATGTTCTCTATGACTTGGTCATTTTGAAAAGAGGTTATAAATAGATTTTTAACACAGATATTGACTTGGGCACTTTAACTCATCTTCTGATTTTTTTGACTTGGTCACTTTTAGCAGTATACCCACGAAATATTCTTTTTAAAAGTACATTGCTCTATGTTAGCAAAAAAGTACATTGCTCTATGGGGCGTGAAAAAAGTGTGGGGTGAATAGAAAAAAAAAATGTTTCTATTCACCCCACACACCGTTTCTATTCACCCCACAGATCAGAAAATCTTGTCACTAATCTTTTTATTTTTCGTTGTCAAGGTAACATGAAAGATATAAAAAAATGAATGTTATTTATTGTAATAGTATTATATACGACACTTACAGCTAGGTTTATAGTTAAATATGATACATAGGTTCATACTTACATGCAAAGTTTGTGGAGCCAAAAACATGTCGTCAGACTAAGTGTGACACCTCGTATCTCTAAAATCTCTACTTTTCAGGAGGTGAAAAAACGTTTTATTTTTTTAATTGAATATTTATGGTAACCATGACTTGATTATT
>JAGFPH010004840.1:88026-99015 GCA_018207615.1 Philaenus spumarius | reverse complement strand
AGTACATTTATTTATACTTCATGTCAAGATGGGAGACAAATCAAATCGTATTATTCCACTATCAGATTTAGAAGCTGCAGGTCCGTCTAATGCTGCACTTCAAAGAACAATACGTCGACCTGTTCGATTTGGTAACGAAGCAGGAATTGAAGAATTATTACAGGAGACTCTTCAAGAGGAATTAGAAGACTTTGCAGACAGTGACGACTCGGATGAAGATCCTCATTATGAACCGGAAGTAAGTGATCATGACTCAGAAAGTGAACTGGAAATAGACGAAGTTGATGTGTTAGACGATGGCGTCACTATTGTCCAGGATGAACCAACTCCTTTTGAAAACGTCACCGCTGATGACAATACTAATGAAGCATTGAACCATCTAGACGAAATTATTGAAAGTGTTGTCTCTGGAGCTGGTGAAGCGGAACCAACATCGAACGAGTTTATAGGCTTGTTACGTGGTTTTCAAAACTATTTCTATGGTAGGGAGACCAAGCAAATGTTGAAACACCACGTACCACCATTTAAATGGAGAAAAATACAACCCAACATCAATGTTCGCACAAGGCTACATAACATTGTTTCTAAATTGCCAGGAATAAAAAGATCTGCTCATACACTGGGGGACAACCCAACAGTTGAAGAAGTATGGAATCTTCTTTTTACTGAAGATATGTTGCAAACAATTCTTCATTGGACAAACAGAAAAATTGCAGATATGAAAGTTAAGTACAAAAAGAAAGACTTATCTTATGTAAAGGAAACTGATATTTTGGAACTTAAAGCTTTGATTGGTCTCCTAGTGTTTTCATCACTTTTCAAATCAGGAAATGAGTCTGTACACAGCCTTTTCGCCACAGATGGAACCGGCAGAGAAATCTTTAGATGTACTATGTCGAAGGAGAGATTTCTTTACCTTTTAAATGCTCTTAGGTTTGATGACCCTAGTACAAGAAAAGAGAGAGTAAAAAATGATCCTGGTGCAGCAATTTCAGAAATCTTCGAGAAATTCATTGAAAATTGCCAACAATGTTATAGTTTGGGTGAATATGTTTGTGTTGATGAGATGCTGGTTGCCTTTAGAGGAAAATCTAAGTTTAAAATGTATATGCCCAAAAAACCAGCCAAATATGGACTGAAGATAATGGCAATGACAGACGCTAGAACAAACTACCTGTCCAATGCTTTTCTATATGTTGGAAAGAACTGCTATGGTGAAACTCTTAGTGAGAGAGAGAAAAAACTGGGGAAGCCAACTCAGGCTGTGTTAAGACTAGTGGAACCTATAGTAGGCACTAACAGAAATGTAACTGCAGATAATTGGTTTTCCTCAATGGAGCTAGTGAACGAGTTAATAAAGAAGAAGCTCACATACGTAGGCACTCTCAAGAAAAATAAAGTAGAGATTCCTGTCGAGTTTTTGCCTAATGAAGATCGAGATGTTCAATCAACAATATACGGGTTCACAGAGGAAGTTACATTGGTGTCGTTTGTGCCTAAGGAGAAGAAAGCTGTAATCATGATTTCCAGCATGCATCACAGAATTAGTGATGACCACGATACGGAAAAACCTGAAATAGTAGCTTTCTATAATAGCACCAAAGGAGGGGTCGATGGTCTTGACCAAAAGATAGCAAATTATAGTTCCAACCGTCGTACTAGAAGATGGCCTATGGTTGTTTTTTACACAATTGTTGATGTTGGCTGTGGTGTGAACAGCTATGTACTATACCAAGCATTTCGAGGAACCCCACGTATGGACAGGTTGAATTTTTTAAAAATGTTAGGAATGAAACTAATAACTCCTCACATGACTAGAAGACTTACAATGGGGCACATTCCCCTGGAATTGAATTTATGCATGAAACGCATCCTTCATCTTCCTCAAGATGACCCCAGAGCTGCCAACCGGATACAAGTTCCCCATGAAGACGGCCCTGTGGTTGCAGAGTTTGCTGAATTTGAGCCAAGGAAAACATGCTCTTCATGCCCACCACGCCTAAAAAGAAAAACAAAATACCCATGTGCAAAGTGTGGACGTGCTATCTGCCTAGAGTGCTCAAAAAAAGTGTGTTTTACATGTATTCGTAACTGAAAATGGATAACCAAATGAACTAACATGTGAGTAACTCGAGCCTACTATATTACCTATGTTTTTTCAGCCGTAACATTTTTTATGATAGATAATCTCATTCAGCCTCTTTTTTTGAACTTTTTGTAAGATTTTTGTATCATTCTATATATAAAAACGTTATTGGAATGAAATAAACGTTTGCGGTCTGTTAGACCTCTCCATAGTAATTGTGTAATTATTTTTTACCCATTCACGAAACAAAAACTGTTATCAAACTTTGAGCTTTTCAAATAAGGTATATATGTGTTGTAGATAAGCTACAGACAGTTCATTCTCTATTTACATATCTAAAAAAAGTTATTATAGGTAAAAATCATACTTTTGAATTATTTAAATACTATAAACTAAGCCAAAACCAAAGTCATGCACATTTTTCAGCTCTAAATTAAAATTTCTTTTTAAACACCATAAATAATTAATCAAATTGTAATCAACCTTGCAATGCAATTATATGTATATAACTAGAAAAACTGACAGTATATGATCCCCAAAAATAATTTTTTTTATAACAAAAAAAACTTTTAATACTAGCGGTCTCCGAGACCCCTCCATAGTACTTAAGTTAGCTCCACCTTCCATAGTACTTAAGGGTTAACATGGTTTTAGATCTGCCTAGCAACAAGTAGAAGCTGACAAACTCTTGCCGTTCTCGACAGGAATTTTCTTGTCCCATCGTGTCGATTTAACTTAGTACAATTCATACCGCTTCTGTCTGTTATTATTCTGATTGATAAAACGTTAAACTAATTTCTTTAATAACTCTGAAACTATTCATATATCATCAAAAACTTATTCTTTCTTTTATTTACGCTTTAATTTTCTGATCCTTATGCTGTCTTTAAAATTTAAATTTGTTAACTTTTAATGTTTTGTGGTTCTAATTAGCAAGTCTAATTAGCGCCTTGCGACTGGCTAATTTCCGTCGCAAATTCCCCCTTTTAATAAAACTGATTTATTTGTTTTTCTAACTTGAGAAATCTGTTTTACTTTAACTCAAAAGTTTTCCTATTTCTAACAGTTGATGTAATATTCTAATCTTAACAAATTTACATATTAATTTACCTTGGGTTAGACCTTCTTCCCCATCAGTCTGTATTCTATTACCTAACATTGATTATTACACACATATTTATTTACAATTTATATCTGAAGAAATTCCACTGCTGCTGGAATAATAAGATAATTTTAATACATTACATAATTATGAGTTATTTGATATTAATTGAATTGAATTACTTATTGAATTGCTTATATATTTATTTACTAATTACTTAACTACCTAACTGTACCAAATTATCAAGTTGGATTATGCCCTTGAAACTATTCCCAATTAGTTTGAAAATCTCACACTGGTAAATAATTTTTTGTTAACAGAAAAATACTAGGCTTTCACGACTCTGCTCGTTCGGCGTTCCCCTATTTGTTTACCCGTCTGCAGGAAGTAATTATTTGCTTAGCCGATGTCCTTTTTAATCGAATTTTATTTATAATTCTTAATGGATCTTCCTTCTCTGTCGCACTCATTGGTTTCCTGGGTGAACGTACTTTGTTTATTTACTTTAGCCGGGATCGAAAGCCTCCTGTTATTTTCCAACATTCTTTCGACAATTGTATTGCTTTTTGAATTTGACCTAGTGCGGTGTTTCAGGCCATTACCCTCCTTTCAAATCAGCTGATCGATGTAGTTCGCTTATGTTATTTGACTCGCTGTATTTCCTTCAATTTTTATCCGATTTCGGCGATTTAAATTTCTACTTATTTCTAATTCCATGGTTATTTCTTATATCTATTTACAATTTATAATCTATTAAATATTTACACTTTATTATTTCTTATCCAATATACTGTTAACCAAACACGTTTTAAGCGCTTCCTTTTTTAGGCCTATCTTTCCTAAGTTTACTTGCCGCCTCGCCTTCAGCTTCACCTTAGGTTTTCCTCCTAATTTGTTTTTTCTTCCCTTGGTTATTTCCCCCCATTTATTTCTTCTACTTAGTTCTCTTTTGAATGGCTGGTTGATTATTTGTATTAGTTTATTTTTGTTTCTTTTATTTATTTGCTTATCTTCTAATTTTCTTAATTCCTTGCTTTCTTCTGCCTCCCGGACCTTTTGTGTTAGCTCCTTTCTGTTAAGTCGTATCTTTTTCATCGCACTTAACTCCCCGGACTCGAGTATCTTTTTCATCTCATGCCCCTTTACTAAAATTTGGCTGCTCTGCTCCTTTTCCGCTAGTAACACCTCCTTTAATTTTAGCTGTGGATTAAATCTTATATCTTTCTTAGATTTCAATCTCCTAACACTCATTCCCCTCCTTTCTCCTTCGTCTCGCCTGTCTCCTTCGGTTTCTTCCCTTTCTGCTCCCTGGACACGTCCTTTTTCTTTGTGTATTTTATTTATCTGTTTGTTTTGATTTTTGTAATTTATGTTAAAATTTATTTTAATTTCTTCTCCCTTTATTTGTAACGTTATAAATTTGTGCATTAAATTTATGATTGCTTTTAGTTTATTTAATAAATTGCAACCCATTATGGCTTTTGTTGACAATTTAGGTACTATTAAGAAAATGCCGTTTACTAATTTTCCTCCTATGTTTAACGGTATCATTGCCTGCTTTGCTACTTTTTGCCGCCTATTTTTGATTGCTGTTACGACCTCAACGTTTGTTACAGGTAACTCCATAAATTTGCATCCTTTCGTTTTTAAATATTCTACATATTCTGATTGTATGCAAGAGTATGCAGCACACGTGTCAATTTCTAAGTTTAACTCTTCTTCGTTAATTTTTATTTCTATTTCAGGACATTTTATTTCCTTCTTTTGTAGTTCTATGTTATTAGGCTCTTGCAGTAATTCCTCCCGTATATCGAACGCAATATTTTTGAGTTGAAATTGTAACCGACTTTCTTTTTGAAAATTTAAATTTAGTTTTTTAAGGTTTGGTTTAACTTTTTGGCTTTTATCTTCGGTCCCTGATTCCTGATTCGCTGTCAATTTCCTTTTTCCTGTTCTTCTAATCTTGGGACCGGACGCACTAGTTTTTTGGACTAGGTTTTGGAACGTTGGTATTAAAAGGACTAGGTTTTTTCTGATATTGAGATTGGCTAGTACTAGGTTGGTTCCCATAGGATTTCTGGTTAGGGTTTTTAGGATGGTTTTGAGAGTCCGCGGTCCTTGTCGGTTGTCTTTCGAAATTTCCGTAATTTCTTGGTCCATCGTGTCTAACATCTCTTCTGCCTTCCCTCTCCATCGCCTCGAATGCCCTTAAAAGCTCGATAGCCTCTTCGAAGCTTTCGCTAGGCTTGCCTACGCTCGCAACCCTTATACGATGGTCAAAATGCCTTAAAATTCTGTTTATTATAAACTTTTCAGGAATTGGTGGATTAAGATGTGTAGCTTTAGTTACGATTTTACAAAAGTAATCGACTCTGGACATGGGTCCTTGGTCGTTATATTTTCCGTTTTCTATTAAGTTACGCAATGTTTGTTGCGCCTGGTATCCCCAAAAGTTTTCCACAAATTTCGCCCTAAACTCTGAGTAATTTGTGCTGTCTCGTTTTACAATTCCCCACCAGTCTAACACTGCCCCTTTTAAGTATCTCTCTATTATTTTTAATTTTTCTTCATCGTCTAATGTACGATCTATCTCGGAAAAGTGCTCTTCCATGTCCTTTATGAACTTCATAGAGCTTTCCCTGGGTGTTCTCCAAAATTCCGAAATTGTTTGCTCCCCTTGGTTTGCATTTACATAAACGACTCTTTTTTCTGCTCCCCCTACAAATCTATTTGTGTCTATTTCTCTAAACTTCCTTTCCAAAACTTTCACTGTTGTTTCTAACTTTTTCTCGCTAGTTTTTACTGCTTCTACTTCGACACTAACTGTGGCTATCTTACTACTATTTAAACTTTCCGCTTCTTTGAGCTTGTCTATTTCCTCCCTTACTTCCACTATCGCTACTTCACATTGATCTACTCTGCCCTGGATTAATTCTATCCCTTTATTTAAATCATTTTTTAATCCGCCTACAGCTGACAATATTTCTTCGCGACTTTCTCTTTCCCTTTCTTCGCTCTCTTTCTCTTTTGCTAATTCTCTTTCTTCACGCTCCTTCTTTTCTGCTAATCGCTCTTGCTTTTCGAAATATTCCCTATCTTCGCGCTCTTTCTCTTTCGCTAAACGTTCTTATCGTTCCGCCTCTCGTTCGCGTTTCTCGGCTAACTCTTTTTCTTCGCGCTCTTTCTTTTCTGCTAATCGTTCTTGTTGTTCCGCCTCTCGTTCGCGTTTCTCGGCTAACTCTTTTTCTTCGCGTTCTTTCTCTTTTGCTAAACATTCGTGTCTTTCGGCCGACATTAATTTTAACATTTTTTGAATATCCGCCTCCTCTTTTTTCTGTCCCGTTGCCATTTTTAATTTTTACTTATTTTTAACACACAATTTATTATAATTCACTTAAAATTGCACTGCTTATCTCTAATACATGTATAATTAGGCTAATTGTTTTCTGATCACTTATACCGGTTCGTACGTTATCTCAATGAGAAATAAATCTTTTAATTGTTTAAAATTTTATTTTTCATTCAGCCAACGCGTTAGGGCGCCACTTGCCATGCACCACCCACTCTCCTTTCACCCCTCAACTTTACTTTTCACTCTTTCTTACCTTTTTACCTTTTATTTAATTTTATTTGAAATTCGGTCAACTTGTACCTGCCCGTATGACCCTTTTTGAGTGGTTGATGCGATGGCAAGAATTGGAAATTGTTTTTCTTTAATTTCCAGTTCTTATTTTAAAAATTTTAGAAAACTTTTGTTTTGTTTTCTCTTTAGTACACTAGCTCTTTTTCCCTGGTGGAGATACACTTGTTATGATCAGAAAACACTTTTGCCTCACCTGAATCCTTATAATTAGAGCACTGAATGATTTATGGTATTGTACTAATTTTATAAATGATTTTAGCAACTCTTTCAAGAAATAAACAATTTATTAAACAAAATTACTATATTAAATTTACACAACTGCGTTTTCAACACAAATATATAATGGATAAATTGAATATATATTTATAATTAATTTTTCGTCGATATTTACCACTGTGAGATGTGAGTTAATTATTATTAAAATGATTTTACTTTCCTTACACTTTCCCCTGAATTTACTTTATTTATTTATTAATTTAATTTATTGATTTTTGAATTTATTAAAATTTTCCTGGATTCGAAAACAACTTGATAATCTGTTACTTACAACAAACAAGATGTTCTGTCTTCGGTTCCCAATCCTGGTGGTGTTGGTCCTCCGGAATCCTCCTAGGTCCAGTTAAGTACCAATGGCAGTACGGTTTTCGGCCCGTTACTCTTGACCGGAGTTTAGCTAGATAGGTTCTCGCCTCGATTTTCTTCAAGATTTACTCTCTCTGACTTATGCTGATGACGCCCAATGTCCGCTGTTCTCGCGAGTGTTCCACTGCGATCGTTCCCTCAGCTAGTCTCTTGGAAAGTCCTTCTAGGATCTCTGAAGTACGTGGTGACGGTCTGGTATCTAAAACTGAACTAACTCGACAGGCCTACCGACTTTAGGCTCTAACCCCTGCTCTAATCGGCAGAATTGTCTCGTTATTGTTTACTTTTTCTCGGCGTGTTCATTCCTGAAATCTTTGCAATTTGGCTTTGAAAGTTTCAAACTGCCGTAACTTTCTTGTCCTTGGCCCAATTTTGGTTTTGTTGGTCTCATCTTGTACATGACGACCTTCTGCTCACGTAGCCCTTTGATTTGAAGTCGTACGCCCTTTTTTCGCCGTGTTATTTGATTGCAAGTTTTTTGTTGAATTTTGAAATTTAATTCTGTGAATTTTATCAAATTTGGAATTTTCTTCTTCCTATCCTCTTCGTTTGGTTCCCAAACGAACGAATATGTTTTTGGATTTCTTCTATCTTGTTTGGTTCTCCCGCTATGGTTGATTTTCGGAAGCCTAATTTTGCGCTGCTGATTTTTGTGTTTTATTCCCCTCCGATTTTACCTTTCTCACATCTCAAGTGATATTACAATGCATTTAACTATTTTCTAACCTGTTCTGCCATTTATTACAGACTATTCTAATTATTTCTCCCTTTTGTTGACTCTAAAGTTATTTATTTTTATTATTTAATTCCGTTAATTTTAATTATGATTTTTTGTCTAAACCTTGCATAATTACCTTTTGTTAGTATGTCGATTTTTCCCCCTTTTCCATTTTTTGAATTTAACTTTATTTTTGAAGTTATAGGCCTTTTTATGCAAATTAATGACTTTAAATCCCTTTTTTGTTACTAAGTTAATTTTATTTTGAAATGACTTTGGGCTATTCCCTTTTAGGCCTTATTAGGTCTCTATTAGGCCTAATTAGTTTTTTGAATTTATTCGACACAAACGATTTTTCATTTTTTGGTCTTACTTTTTGTGCTATAACACCTAAATTAATTACTCTATTAAAAAACTTATTATACTGTTTTATTCGTCTTTTTCCCCTCTTTTTAATTAACTAAAATAATATTCAACATTTATAATTATCAAAATTTAACATGGTTTTAGATCTGCCTAGCAACAAGTAGAAGCTGACAAACTCTTGCCGTTCTCGACAGGAATTTTCTTGTCCCATCGTGTCGATTTAACTTAGTACAATTCATATCGCTTCTGTCTGTTATTATTCTGATTGATAAAACGTTAAACTAATTTCTTTAATAACTCTGAAACTATACATATATCATCCAAAACTTATTCTTTCTTTTATTTACGCTTTAATTTTCTGATTCTTATGCTGTCTTTAAAATTTAAATTTGTTAACTTTTAATGTTTTGTGGTTCTAATTAGCAAGTCTAATTAGCGCCTTGCGACTGGCTAATTTCCGTCGCACTGTGTAGAGTCTCGGGCTCAGTCGCTTCAGTAATTACATCTCAGATTTTCTTTTCTTAAAAAAAGTCCTTATGTCTGGCTTATTTGACATTTCAAAAATATCCCTAGCCTTTGTACAGCGTTACCCAATATAACAATTAATTATGGTTTGATTTCGGTAGTTTATAAATATGCTTTAGTATATTTACTGACCTAGCCTAGAACAACGATTTTCACAATTCACACTCACTGTTCTAAACAACTTAGGGTTGGGTTTGTATGTTAGTTAACACAAAATTGTTTTCAATATACACACTGTCTACAAAAAAACAACGATTTACACAATAGTTTGTTTACAGTTAGAATTTAGAGTTAGAATAAGTCACTACTACTGCAACTATTTCACACACATAATCTCAAACAATGCTAGTCTGCCTAGTCTGCTGGTTTTACAGTTGTTACTTTAGTTACATAACATACTAACTAAACCAAAACCAAACAAAACTATCGTCCAGTATGCTCTTTCTTTATGCTTTATCTTTACTTTACAGAAATACATACTCGATTACTCGAATTCTAAAAATATCGACATCCAAGCACAGCCTTATTAATATGTTTGATGTATGTACAGTGTATTGTATTTATTAATACATACAAAAGAACGCAGCATAAGTACACTTTATAGATTTGTATTTTGCTCTCCATAAATAGTGTAAAATATAAAATTTGTTGATAATATTAGCCCAAAAGTTGATTATTTACATATTAGTTGCCTAAGGTATAATTCCCCACCTTTTACCATTCTCCGAAAATTCCCCACAGACCCTTCAAATTCCCCGAATTCGGGGAAAACCCCACCGTTTGGCAACACTGCTGAGGAGGGGAACTGATAGACTTCAGTGTTCTCTACCGGATGTGACGTGTTTCAATGTTTTCCGACTTCTCCTTATTGCTCTAGTACTCTAAAACTAAACAGTGGTTTAACGGTATCATATGGTAACACTGGGCTAATATGGGTTAATGATTGTTTTGACAGTGACTTGATAAGAAATACTTAACAAGCCTTAGAATTTTTATTTGTTATTACACAATCTAGTTGGTAATTACAGGCCATTTGTACTTCCATTTAAATAGGTAGCCTAATAAATTTACATTATAGTCTAAAGTAATTGTAAAAAATACTGTTTTAACAAAGCCTAGAATAAAGGTTATAAAGATTAATTGTATACAAATCATACATACTAGTGGCGTAACTAGAATTTGGCTTTGGGGGGGATGGATAAGAATAAATAGTAAATAGAGTGTACACCATACCGGATAATAATACACAACATTTTACTTAATAACATGAATGGTGAATGTATTTCAGAAAAACAAAACTATGTTTAATATTTATTACAGAAAGTGACAAATCTATAAACGTCTTTTAGTTTTTGTTATTTTTTTATACTAAAATGCATAATTTAGGTAGAAGCGATTACATAAATAAAATGAACTATTCAGAAAATACTTACTTGCTGTGTAGTTTAGACAATCATTTTCACTTCTCTATTTTCTTCCTAGCTCGTAAAACAATATCTTCGACGGAAAAACTTCCAATCACAGGCAAAAAAAAACAAACAGTATTTGTCAAACTTGGTCAGTATTTTCTTTGATTATGGACTATCCGACGATGTATAATCAAGGGTATTGTCCAAAGTCGGGATTGGCGGGAAGCGAGAAGCAGGACAAACTTTCACCGATTATGCGCATGTGCAAAGACTTGTATTTACAACAAATAAATGAAAACCAAGTCCGTATGCGACATAAAAGATTAAACAAAACTTTTACAACTTGAAAATAACGGTACCAGAACAAAACACCGTTATGACCATGGGTCGGTTTTTTTCTTCTTAAACTTTATTTTCCCGTTATCATTTTTAGAATTTTTAGGCTTGTATATACCGTAAAATGGGGTGAATAGAAACAGTGGGGCGAATAGCAACAAA
>JAGFPH010004840.1:69780-81010 GCA_018207615.1 Philaenus spumarius | reverse complement strand
AAAACAGTTATATGTGCAAAATGTTTGATTGACGACATCAATGAAGATTCAATGTAAATATTATAATTATTGAGCTTCAAACCTATGACATGTTAATGTATATAATTTTTTTTCACTCAACAATGTGTTATATTGCTATTTTTTCTTGTAAAAATATATAATCTTTTATATGAAATGTTTTTTTTGTTTTTATTTTTACCATAAATGCACCTAATTATGCTCGGGTCGAAAACGACCCAACCGTACCTTATATGCCACTCAAAACCACCGTACCGGTAGAGGGTTAATGTAAATGATAATGTTGAAGATGAGGTATTTGATGAAATAGAACTACAGGTTAATTTATTAATTGATAATTTACCGATTTCACATTCTAAGTGCTCATTGTTTGAGAAAGAAACTAATAATTATAAAGAATTAAATCAATTAAAAGATTGTGTTAACCATGGCTGGCCAAAATATAATGTAAGCGATCAATAATGAAAATGCTATTTTGATTTTAAAGATGAAGTATGTATTATAAAAAATTTAATATTTAAAAATGACACAATTGTTGTACCAAAAAGTCTAACATCACAAATGATTAAAATTGTTCATCAAGGACATATGGGAATAAACAGATGTAAATCACGGGTTAGGTTAGCACTCTATTGGCCTAACATGTCCAATGATATTAAGAATTATGTAGAATCTTGTCAAACTTGTTGTAAGTTTAAAAGAAATCAAAGTAAAATGCCTTTATTGCCGCATCCAGTGCCAAAATTACCATGGTCAGAGGTGGGAATAGATGTTTTTGAGTGGAAAAAAATTATGTATGTTGTTGCTGTAGATTACTATTCAAACTATATTGCAGTGGCTAGTATTTCAATACTAAAAGTGTTACTATTGTGCCGTCTGGCGAAAGAAAATTTACAAACGTAAGTCAAACGAGCAAGAAAGTTTAATTACAATTTTTATGGTTTTTTGTATTTTTTGTTTATATATAAAAAAAAGATTTTTTTTTGTTTCCTTACTTGTCCAAGTTAACTTTGCGCATTCACAAAATAAAAAAATAAAGTTCTATCAAAATTGTGAGTCTGTTTTGAAATATGTCGGTGGTTACGAAAGACAGAGAAGTCGCAGCGCTTGACGTGGAATTTATTTTAATTTATTAGGAAAGAACCACGCGTTCTGCTAACATTAACCCTAGATCTGCCAAACGTCGATAATCGACGATTAAAAACCGGAGCCGTTTTGCCGATCGTCGAAAATCGATGATTTAAAACATCTGTTCTTTGTATGAATTAATCTTTCTCCAAATATGTCATATGAGATATGGATGGAAAGAGCAGATTCCAAGCTTTCTTTTTTCATTAGACATGGTATAAAAAGTCAGCTGGTGCGTATGTATGGGCAGAAATAAAACGACTCACAGTCGAGTCGTGACAGATCAGTTGTTTACATACAGTTGTTGTGGTGAAAGTGATTGATGTTGTTTGTGCGCGTAAATCTATTCAGTTTATTTGAGTGAAATTTTTTTAAATTATTTAGTTGTAAATATTATTGTGAGTGATGGATCGTACCATATATATCATGTAACATTTTGGTACAACTGGAGGGCAAGTAAAATGATAATAATTCAAAGGTATAAAGAAGTCCTGGCTTAGATAATAAAAGAACAATGAACTGTAAGATTCATAGGCATAGCCTAGAAAGTTAATGTAGACCTAACCTAGAAATTCAAAAGAATTTATGTAAATAAGAGTTGCAGCATTTCGGCATTTTAAAATAATAATTAAATTCACAAATTGTAACCAACTAAAGCTAAATTTAAGCTAAACTTACCTTTTCCAAAATAAAATTAATACAACCAAGTTTAATTCACAAGCCTAAAGTAGCGATTGTTAGAACATTTTCATTGTCCTAACGATATAAATTCAATCATGTTTTGTGTAAATAAAATAATATTAAGAATTGTTATAAAAGCATTGTGTATAAATTAAATAAGTAACAAGTGTTAGAAAATTAAAAGAATGTAGCATAACCAAGGACAAAGTGTAGACGCAGTGGTGTTTTGGTATTTAAACCATGTGAAATAAACTTTGACTATGCAAGGCTAAATAGTGGACACATAAAAGCTCAGGTGAAATCGATCGAGTTAATTTGACGTCGACGAAGTATAATGATATGAATTATTGAAATGGGCATTCCCGATTTTAAAAAGAAACAATAATAAGTGATTCGAAATTAAATATATAAATAGACAGTTAAAATATGTAGATATGCAGTTTATGAACAGTAAAAAAAAATATTATTGGAAAATAAATGTGAACGTAACCCAAAAGGTGTGCCGTTGTGAACAAAATATTCAACACTGTGATGTTGATGGCCGTGACGATTGTCGAGCGCCATGTTTGGAATTTTAATAAAGCTTTTTTAAGCACTTCTAATCTGGTACCCACTAAGTAAGGAAGTATTGATCATTTTGTAAGAAATTTTATAAAAGAAAACGGATAATCAGTAAATGTGTTGGACTTGTAGTAATAATCAGTGAAAGAGGAAAACAATTTTCATAAATAAAACATAGGAACAGTGGTAAAATCTTTTAATAATAAGCACCAACTTTAAGGTAATATCTTGCCATTTCATAATAAGCCATTTGGACATTTTTTTTCTGTACGTTGTAATTTCATAATCTTTGTAAACGTTTGTAAAAGTAAATAATCTCATTTGTAATATAAATTAAAGTATACATTTAAGTGATTGCCTATTAAGAAAGCCAGGGACTCTTAAACTCGAGAAAGAGAATAATTTTATCTGATTTGAAATAACTTATATGTAAATACCTAATACTTGTATAGTAAATTCATGATTAAATATTGAGTTGTATAAAATCAAATTTGTTAATCATTTATAATATTAGCTGTGGCAGTTTTTCAGTTTCAAAGGAAATTTTCATCATTCTAAATTTGGCACCTACAACATAATTAAAAAAAAGAACTGGGCCTATTTAAAAAAGAAATAATAATAAATATTTCTTTATAATCAGCTATTTTTTTTTTAATAATTTGTATTTACATTAGGCTAGTAATTTTTTGCCCGTTTCTATGGTTTTTGTCGTGTTCTTCTTTTTATTGTTCTAATTTATTTATTTATAAATAAAATGCTGTAAACTATATATTTTCTTTTTCTGCATAAAATAATGAATAAAATGGCTATCTCAGAATATGTGTAACAACCTTGAGCTTCCATGTAGATAAAGTGGTTACGTCAATCTTTATTTTTTACAAAACAAAATTTGAAACTATTCAGGCTATAATTTTTTTCCAGATATATCGATCTAAATGTTATGATATCTACCAAATAGTACACATTATGAAAAAAAAAAATGATATATAATAATACATTTTTTGTCCAATATAAATATTTTGTACGATTTTTTAACTGAAAGCTTGCAAAAGTGTAAAAAAAAGTGCCCGGTACTACAGAAACAACGTATTGGCAGTTCTAGGGTTAACATGTGCCATCTGGCGAAAGAAAATTAAAATTGGAAACCGAACTGGCCTGAACCTAAAGACAGCACATGTATTTGACAAAATTTGACTCCAAAATTTACTAAGTGACAACCTTCTTACCTTAGCTGACAAAAACGAGATATCTGAAATATTCTTTCACTGGCAAAGACAAAAAATACAATTGAAATGATGTAATGAACAATTAGTTTATTAAAAAAAGTTATACGCCCTTAATTAAACAAAATTATTTATAAAATTGATACGCCCATGAAAATTAATTAATTACACTTTATTAAAAAGAAATGAAAAACCCTCCCTTTCAGAACAAACAAAATAAAGAAAACCCACCCCCTTTTAAATGATAACTAATTAACTTAACATAAGTACATGGTTATCATTAAAGAAAATATAGTAACATGAAGTTACTGATATACACGAATTTAAGAAATAAATACCAAGTTTCTTAATGTACTTAGTTATTTAATTTAGTTATATATTTGTTTAAATAGTTGGCCAACATTTAACTTATAGATATGCGCGCATTTTTGTATAGTAAAAAAAAGAATAATTTCTGAAATAATAAACAAAATAAAATAAAGCGAATTTTGATTTATTATATCCTTTATAATTTGTGTCGACACAAAAAAAAAAAAGAATTTGGAAAATTAGACCCTGGAGGTCTGAAAAACAAAAATTAGGTACCTTGCTCCTCCCTATGAAATATATATGTATATAAACTAAGGCTAACCTAATTTAGGTTAAATTACATATAGTTTAGAGAATTATTAGCCTATTATATATGGATAAAAATGTTGCTGTTCATAAGTTGTTTTTTTTATAGTGTAACCAGTTAAATAATTAACTTAAACTACACTTATCACATTTATGAAGACCAGTGTTGGAGAAGTTAACAACAGCTGATGCGAAGCTGGTACTTTTCCTTTATAAGCCTTATGACGCAATCATTTCATACTCATGTGTACAACTTGGACCAGATATACTGTAGATAAAAAACAATACAGGAATTAGTTTATCTTAAAGAACTTAAAAGACAACATTGGGCGTGTTTGATATTGAACTACAGCAAACTACAGCAAGCCATTAGATTTACTTGAATTATTATTTCTTTTGCCCTTATAAAGCTGGTAAAGTTTACTGGTTAAGTTTTGTTCTTAAGTTGAAGCTAATTATTACGGAAAACATGTTATAATTCACTTTAACAAGAAGTATCATTTATAGAAAATGTCAGATATCTAGCTTCTAAACAAAATCAAGCGGTGAATAATAAATTCGTTTTACCTGGTGTTGTAGATATTTAGCGCATATTCAAAGGCACTTTATTAACTCACGAAACGATTTAACCTTGAATGTATCTAGTTTAATTTAAAACAAACTAACTGTGTGACACATCTTTCGCTGTAGACGTATTGACGCTAAGTGAGATGCCAAGATGGCGAAGCTATCTGAATTCTTTATTCTGCTTAGTTGATGGAGCGCAGTAGCGCGGTGAGGTTGCACACTAATGCCTATTAGTGCATTAGCCCCTATGATTTGAGAGGTATGCTCCTACAACGCACAAATGTTAATGAATTTGCGTTTTGTCAGTGTAAGGTTTTTTTTGAACGCTACACTATAATAACTAAATTAAAAGGTTTTTTTTTCAAGACATGGAATACCGATAAAAGTGTATTCTGATGGGGCATCTGATTTTAAATGTGAAGAATTTGAAATGTTTTGTAGGGATTTTGAGCATGTGATTTCAATTCCTCATTTTCCTCAATTAAACGGCATGGCTGAAGTGCTGTAAAAACGATAAAGTCGTTCCTACAAAAAACGGCTGATGCAGGAGAAGATATACATCTTGTGCTATTAAATTTCAGAAATACTAATAAAAATAATGTGGAATCCCTGCTTAACTCCTCATGTCAAGGAAATTGCGTACTTTGGTACCAAAATATTACAAACGTCTTAAACCTATACTTAATTATAACAGAACTAGAAAACAACTGTTAGTCAACAAACAGAGAATGAAGGGACATTTTGACCGCAATTCAAAACCACTGCAGGGTTAAGTAAGGGTCAAAAGGTTGTCTTTCAGGAAAAACCTAATTTTACTTGGACTAGCGGTAACATAATTCAAGAAACAGCAGAACTTCGATCATATATAGTTCTTAATAAAGTAGGTAAATCTTATAGACGTAATCGAATTCATATTAGTCCTGCAGTTGACAGAGTGTCGCTAACTAAATGTCTCTTCAAAATAATGAAATAAGCCCATTTAATCAGTCTAATAAAACTGGACAATTTAGTCCAGAAAGTGGGTTTAAAAAAATCTTTATCAGTACAAAACAAGATATGGTAGAGTGGTCAAAAGCAGTTGTAGATTGGAAGATAGATTTTAATTTAGTTATAAAACATTGTAAAAACACAAATATATAATTTTAGTATTAATGTAACGTTTTGTTTTATATACAAAACAAGTTTAGAAGATAGATTTTAATTTAGTTATAAAACATTGTAAAAATACAAATATATAATTTCAGTATTATAGTCTGTATGAAGTTACCTGTCTCCTGACCCTCTGTCTACCTGGGACAGGCCTTCGCCATTCACCGGCAATATACGACGCCCGCAGCGGTTTTCCTAATTAGTCACCTTTAAGCTTCCCCACTAGCTTAATAATTTTTGAACAAAGCATAATTTTTTATTTCACAAAGAATATGATCGTATTCTTCATCAAAAAAAAGCTCAAAAAGTTCAACTGGAGAGAAATCATTGTATTTTGAGAAATCGCTCTCAGGAAATATGTTTTTATTGATAAGCAAATCGTATTTTTCCCAAGTATGTTCAAGAGATTTGTGTATAATACCTGCACCTTCAGTACCGCTGAGGTCGATTTCTTCCTCTTCCAGAACTTCACTTCCTCCATTCCATATGTACTTTGAAGAACAATTTCTGCACCACTATTTAACAATCCGCGTCCAATATTTTCGATGAAGCCACCCCAATCTTCATCTGACAGAACAGCAGGTTCAGGAGGCTCAATCAATATTTCTTCCAAATTTTCTACACTTTGCAATTTTTCAAGTATATCTTTGAGAGTCAGACGTCTGAAAAATTAGATTTATTTCATTATATAATAAATGAAAACTAAATAATAGTAAACATTATACGAAATAATTGTTGTATCAATTACTGTTTGGAAATAATTAAAAAGCAAACATAAACATGTTTCAATACAAAAAAAATACAAGTAATTTAAAACTTCAAACTAAAAATAACGTCCATCACAATCAAGGTCAGAGACAAAACTAAGTAGCTGAGGAGCAGTGTTGCCACAGTACTATTCCCCACCCCACAGAGTAAAATTCCCCACACAAACCCCGATTTTTGGCAAGATTCCCCACCGATTCCCCCACACATTGCTTACACCTTATTTTATGCTGTATTTCAAGATTCTTATGTAAAAACGGTTTAATACTGCATACCATATTATATATTAACACTACTATATGTATTAATAGGTTGCCAGCTAACCTAAGGCAACAAAAAAGCAAGAATGAAAAAAAAATAGCCTTAAGTTCTATTTATAGATTTTAGTCGCAGTATGTTTACCTGTATTGAACATTTATTTTAACAGTAGAATGTAAAAAAACGTTGTTTGCAAAAATTTCAACCTAGGATCGTATAGTAAATTTTCGCTGAAAAATCAAATACGGCGGCATAAGTTTACTATACGACTATCGTCTTAACCTACGGCAACAGAAATGCAAGAAAAGATAATAAAATAATAATAAATTTTTGAAAAAAATAAACCAACTTCAAAAAAACAAAAACAACAAAATGCTGAAACTAAAAAGTAAAAAATAATTAGTAGGTATATTGAGCAAACGTAATTTATTCAAAGCCGATACAAACAAATTTTTGAAGTCGGCGCCAAATTTATTATTAATTTATTTAAATAAATCAACTTTACAAGAAATTATAATGATTGGAGTTGTAAACATAACCCCTAAGTATACTCTATGCTGGGTTTGTTTAAGTATTACCGATTATGAGTGAAATTAGCTGTTATATTATATGTTACTCACTTACGCACACATCCATGTAAGGACGTAAACTCACTTTTATATTAGTTGATTAAATGTGTGACACAACTCTGAATTCATTTTATTCGTGTAAATGTAGGCCTAAATTAATTTACGACGTTGTGAGCATTTATGTAATGTATTTATACCTAGTTGACTCAAATTTTCAACAAAAATATTTGCTAAATCATACAAATTTGAATAAACTGGCTTTAAGAAATATTTTATTAATAGCTGACCCGACAGACATCCTGTCTAAATTTCAATAAATTTGATTGTGATTGTTTTGTGAATTTGTGATAAGCTGTTGGAAAATGGTAAAAATGAGAAAAAAACGTATTTCTGAGCGATCATTGTATCTTTTAACGATTGAATATGAAATTTGAGGAGTAGTAGATTCAGAAGAACTAAAATAGTGTTAAATTCTAGGTAAATTTGGCGCCGACTTCAATAATTTGTTTGTATAGGCTTTGAATAAATTACGTTTGTTCAATATACCTACTAATTATTTTTTACTTTTTAGTTTCAGGATTTTGTTGTTTTTTTTTTTTTTGAAGTTGGTTTATTTTTTTATAAAAATTTATTATTATTTGATTTTTAGAGCGATGTACAGATTAAAGAAAAAAATTTATTTCCTAAAAGGTGTTTATGAATTTGTATTTACTGTATAATGCGATTTAAATAGTACGTTTTTTTAAAATTATTTTTTATTATTTTATGAAAAGAGTTATAAAAACAGCTAAAAAGCTATAAAGACAGGTATAAAAATGTTTCACTTACTTACCTGAACTAAGTCTTTTACGAGATTTATACAATTTTTTACTTATTTGCATGAAGGATGCCGGGTATGACAGAAAAACAAGTTTCCCTTATTTACCTGACCGAAGACGGGTACAACAGCAATACAAAATTTGGTATGACAAAAATATAAACATCTGTTCCTTATTTACATGACCGAAGCCGGGTACAACAGCTGTAATAAGTTATCCTTATTTAACTGACCGAAGTTGGGCTCGACAGCTATAAAAAGTTTTACTTATTTACCTGAACTAAGCTTGGTACGACAGCTAAAAAGAAAAGTGTTTCTTATTTACCTGACCAAATCCTAGTACGGCAGCTATAAAAAAGATTCACTTATTTACCTAAACTAAGTATGGCACGACACCTATAAATTATTTAACTTATGTATGTCAAATATAACCATCTGTTCCTTATTTACACGATCGAAGCCGGGTACGACAGATGTAATAAGTTTTCCTTATTTACCTGACCGAAGATGGGTACAGCAGCTATACAAAAAAATTGGTATGACAAATATAAATATCTGTTCCTTATTTACATGACCGAAGCCGGGTACGACAGCTATAATAAGTTTTCCTTATTTACCTGACCGAAGCTGGGCACAACAGCTTTAAAAAGTTATACTTATTTACCTGAACTAGCCTGGTACTACAGCTAAAAAAATGTGTTCCTTGTTAACCTGACCGAATCCTGGTACGACAGCTATAAAAAAGTTTCACTTATTTAGGAACCCTACGATATATTTTATGTTTGCGTGACTGATTGTTTTTAATAATTTGTATACTAAACAAACGTAATTTATTCAAAGCCGATACAACAAAATGTTTGAAGTCGGCGCCTAATTTATCTTAACTTTAACCTATATGGTTTGTAGGGTGTTGTTTAAAAAAAAAAATTAAACTACATTGTCATCAAAATTTAAACTATATTTTTTATGGACAATATTAATTCCTATAAAAACGAGTGTACGAGTGTACATAAATATATACGTACGTGAGTAACATAGCCTAATGTAATATGGTGATTTCACACATTTTCTACAATACTACTTAAAAAAATTGTAGCCTAGACTCTAATTTAGGGTTATGTTTACAACTTCAATTTAATAATAATATATTATAAATGTTTTGTAAAGTTATGTTTTTTTTAAAAACTGGTTATGTAACTAATGCAGGCTATAATTCGTTATAAATTTTGCTTTGAGGCTATAAAATGATTATAACTAAAACCTTTTAAAACCATTATATTAGTTTATACAAATTTAAAGAAGAAATATCTATTCTTCGGAAACATTCGTACATCTTCATAAATCATATAAATATATATGATTGTCAATTTTTTCATTGTAATATTAATAACTTTTAAATCATTTTTAGTATGGAATAAAAAGGAAATTAAAGATAATATTTGTATCTTTAATTTGATATATAATAATGAATATAAATACCAAAATTTAACAAATATTCCTACAGTTTTTAATCTTAGGAGTACACATTTACCAAGCTAAAATCCCCTCAGTGTAGTTAGGTAAGCCTAGAAAAAATATATTTTTTTAATATATATTTTTTTGTAATTAAATTATGTATTTCGGATGTGTATTTAATCCGCCTGTAATTATTCACGTTGGCTTACTAGTTTTAGTAAATAAAATGTTATTTTGTAAATTATTGTCATGTAAGGTGCTGCTACCTGGAATGTCATTCCGACACCATTTAACAATAGTTAACTTTATTGTATGGAGTGTAAAAAAGCAGTTTACGTTTTTGAATTATATTAAAGTTTATTGAATTATTGAACATTTAATATTGGTGTAGGCCTATTAATGTAATTTCAAAGTAGAGGTTAACCATTTTAAAATTAAAAGAGTGTAAGTATTTCTCATACAATTTCTATTTATTTTTAGATTTATAGTAAAATTGAAATAATTTTAAGGTTATAAGTGTAGGCTATATGTACTCATTTATAATTTTGAAATTTGTTTAGCACATAAATATTTTGTTGATGTATAAATGATACTGCCAAATATACAATATTCAGCGTCGTAGAAAACAAATTTTGCAATTAGTATTTGTACCATTTTAGGATATTTGTTGAGGTTCATTAAAAAAATATGGGTGTTTAATATTACATTTTATTAGAATACGAATAGAATTAAACTAGACCCACAAGTATTATTGCATAAACATTAATTACAGTATGTACATTTTTGTGAACCTAACTGAGGTTTTTTAAATATTATGTAAAAAATACTTGTAGGTGCAGTTTAATTTAAAACAAACTAACAAAACCCTACAAACCAAATAGGTTTAGTTAAGGTTTAGGTTATAGTTAAGGTAAATTAGGCGCCGATTTCAAAAATTTTGTTGTATCGGCTTTGAATAAATTACGTTTGTTTAGTATACAAATTATCTTTTACTTTTTAGTTTCTTTACTTTTGTTTTTGGTTTTTTTGAAGTTAGTTTATTTTTTTTCCAAAAATGTTTTATTTTTTTAATTTTAAAAGCGATGTGTAGATTATTAAAGAAAAGTTTGTGTTTCGATAAAGATGTTTATGAATTTTTATTTACTGTTTAATGCGTTTTAATTAGTATGTTTTTTTAAATTATTTATTTATTATTTTATTTTTATTTAAACTAAATGTTTTATTTTAAGGTGACTATGGGTAGACCAACTAAACATGCCGCACGTATGAGAAAAGACCGTCTGCGTTATAATCTATTTTTATTTGAATTTTATAATTTAATAAAAAGAATTTACTATTTCCACACCTTTTTGTGTTTACTGATCACTAAACTAGATATCAGCCATTCTAAAATTTTTGAAACCAAGAGGTTAAAATTGAAAAAT
>JAGFPH010004840.1:30353-46185 GCA_018207615.1 Philaenus spumarius | reverse complement strand
TTGAAAATCAATTGTACTTAAGGGCATGTCAATTTAAAATTTTATTACTTAAGGGCGTATAATCTTTTGTATTTTTAATTTAAAATAATATTTTAATAAACAAATTGTTTATTAAGCGAATTGTATTTGTTTGGCATTTCCTGTGAATAGCTAATTCAGGTGTTTCTTGAAAAACTTTCCAAAATGAGGTAAGGCTACAGTTTTTTTTTATCCTTAGAAGGATTTATCATCTTTGTTTCTTCCTTATGTATGTACCATCCTATTTTTTCACTCAGTACGCTTTCCGTTTTGTTTGTTCCCTTTGAGGATGGTACATATTCTGGTAGATCAGAGCGTGGTTAACGTCCAATTAAAATTGTTAACTGCTACATATTCTGGTAGCATTTCGCGGTTACGTTTCACCTTTTTTTTTTTAATTTATAATAAAACATAACCTAACCTGGCGCGGCGACTTGTCTGTCTGTCTTTTTTCATCGCCGACATATTTCACAAACCGACTTTCACATTTCAATGAAATTTTTTTTATAATTTTTTTTTACTATAGGCCTACGCGACGTTAGGTTTAGTTAGCAAGGAAAACCAAAAAAATTACCCAATAAATAAATAAAATACAAAAAAACTATAAAAATTATAAATAAAACTTTCCTTCCTAACTCATGATGCAGTGAGTGAATACAAGATGAGCACTGAAAGTGCTTCTAACTTCAGTGTTCAACTTATCCACAAAGTTATCATTTCTAAAATTCTTCAAAAATACAGGGTACAAAAGCACTTTTCTAAAATCATAAATTATAAGTACAACCGTCTTCAAGAATCAATCCTTTAATATGAGAGAAAAAATACAAGTCAAAAGCAAAAGAACATTTGTATGCAAAACTCATGGCTTTTAATGGAGACGATACAGTTTCAAAAATGTGTGCAGGGAAAAGAGAGTTTGTAAGGAATGAAAATACAAAGAAAATTTGATTAGATACATTGAAGAAACTGCATAAAAGATTTGTGGAGGAAATTGGCTGTCGTATTCCTTACAGCAATGTAGTATACATCCAACTGCCAAAGACAGGGATACTTGTGCAAGCACTGCACATAGCAATATAGACCTAATGGTATCAGGGTTGTACAAAATAAAAGCCATAAAATTAAGAACAGGGAAAGATGCACTGGAATCTATTGTGTCTTAAAAAAGAGAACTGTTTGACTAGTCATTGCGAGGTGTGTAAGAAAAAGGAATGACCTTTTACAGAACAAAATTGTTGATATAAAAATTAGAATAAAACTTGTTAATATAAACATAAGTGAATTATTTTTTTATTTGTTGGAAACTGATTAGACTTTAAGGACATACAAACAAAATTAGTGCACTGAATATAAATTTAGTGTGATGAACAAGTTCAAAAATACATTTTGTGGCTTTTTTTTATAAGTTTTTTCGAAATTTTGTTTAAACATTTATAACCATTATGGGTAAAAACTGTAACCACCATACGATTCTACAGGATGTACTTGGTAACTGACATTATTATTTTTCATAGGGTTTAGAGCCAGCACATCGTGTAAAGCATTGTCTGATAAGACTCTGAGAGGTGTACACTCTGGGATTACACTACGGTCAATTCCCTACCCCAGTTCCGTGAATCCCAGAGCAATCTCTTGTTCCGCTAGATAGGCATTAGTCGGGAACCCGAACTAATGCGAAGAAGGATCCAATTACCTACGACTCTGTAAACACTTCCTGACCAGGGACCAAAGTGGCTGGTTCTAGAACAGAGACCAATCGTAGGTTCCAGCAGAGCAAGCTCACATTTGCTTTACACTCTATAAAAAAAAATTATCACGCTATATTCTGTTTAACACTTCCTATCTGCTACGTGTCCGTACAGTCAAAAACCCTAACGAAATGTGAGATTAAAATTTAGAAATAGTGTTTGTGTGTCTTTATAGTTTTATAGATGTTTTGTATGGGAGTTGAATGTATAAGGTGTAGTTTAACTCAGGTACCATGAGACTTAGATTCTAATCTGCACCTACATGTAGGGTTGGACTTTTTGAGTCAAGACATGCATTTGTGTCGGCAGATTCGTTTCACCATTAAATAGAATTGTCACTCTCCCGCTGAGACCCGCTCAGGATCGGGGTTCCAATTGGAGTTAGATCTCTGAACGCAGGACAATTCCAACAAAGATCAAGTGGGCATAGACATGACAAGGCATTCGAATTTTAGAGGGAAACCGAAGTGGATGTCGAATCAGAACCTTCCATTAGTTGATAGCTATTTCATAATTTGTGTATAATATGATGATTAACTACAACGGTATGGCCAGCTAAGCGAAATACGAGTGGCTACCGTAATCTGCGGGGGCCGATATGATAGTCAGTAGTCCGTTATAAAATAGATTTAGGGAGATTTCGCGTGGTTAGGCTGAGATCTAATATTAACCGGTCCAGTGACTAGTGTTAGTGTTTGTAAAAGGTGTTAGGTTGTGAAAATCGGCTAGTCGGTTATCAGTGATTCTCATGGCCTCAGTTAAGTTTTGAGTAACCCCCTATAAGGGCCCCTTGCGTTCCAGTTGGTAGCTGAATATCGGTTAATTAGCACTCTTTTGTAACTTCATCGATCAACAACAGACGGGTAACGCAATTTCATTTCTCCCTATACTCTATTTTTACTAAATTTCCTAGGCTAAGCTGCCTAACCTAGCCTATGAATAAAATTTCTTGTCCATACTTAAGTGCAAGAGCGAAGCCAGTGGGTCCGACGGGTCCATACCCCCCATCGGTCATCTAGAGTTTGTTGATTAGTAAGTCCTTGAATCTGAATCTGGCGGGAACCGGTTTTTTGCGCATCCCCTCACTATCTAAAGAGTTTAAATTTTACGTAGTTTTATTTTCTCGTGATCCACATGTTTTTTTTAGCATTTTATCTGTGCACCAGGTGTTTGTGCAAATTAGTGCTCTGTTTTGTGTTATACTATTTTTATTATACTGAATAGTTCGGTCTAGTGCAATGGATATCTCACCGGGATCGAGTAATCGACCTGACAACCAACTTTCAGATGATGAAATTGATAGTAACGCCACTGATGATCAGGTCTATCATTCAGAATCTGACTCCGACCCGGACTATGATGCTAATCCTATTTCATGGTTTTCGAATACTAATGGTATGAAAGATTGTTGTTTTTTTTTGTTTTTAAAGGCGAAAAACCTAGGTGGTTATCATCACCTGGATAACGAAGAGCATTCGCATAATGCTCAATACCTTTTACTAAACTGAACAGTTTCTTGTTCAAATTCCTGGTAATAGGCCAATAAATTATCTTCTTCCAGATTTGCGCAGTCCCATGCATCCCCTCCTCGGCCTGCTGGCCATGCCATAACAAAAATAGTAAAGAAATTACTGAACTCTAACAGAATTTCGCGAAAGAATTGTCGAATATGTAAAAAATCTACTACATTTGAATATTTATATTGTTCTGAACTTCCAGGTCTCTGTGTAATCGGATGATTCGATCTTTACAATATGGGTTGATAGATGAGTTTTTGCTTGGTTGGAGCGTTCTCTAAATTTTGTTGTAAATAAATTTTTGTACTAAATATGTATAGTTATTATGCAAGGAAACATTATTTATGTACTTAATATGTATAGTTATTATGCAAGGAAACATTATATTGTTCAAAAACTTAAAATTTTGAATAAGTGAAAGATGTGGCGGTCGCGGAGTGAGCAAGGTGCCCCTGAGCACCCAAAATTTAAAATTATAAAGTTTTTATAAGGAAATCAAGAAATACCATCTAAATTCATCATAACAAGCATAAAGGTAAGATTTATTTCAAAAATAATATTTAGTATTTTAGGTACCTAATTGACTAATTTTCAGCAGTGAATGTGTTAAACATAGACAAGTACCGCAAAAGCCAAGTGAAATTACACGTCAAGATGTGCAAATTGTTGAGGTTAATAATTTACAGAGTGAGTTTAGTGACTGTTGTGCGTCTTCTTCGAACTTAAATGAAGAACTTGTACTTTTATTTTTCTAACGTAGGTATCTGTTCAAAATTGTTAAGTATTAAGACTGAAAACGCTTCAAAACTTAGATGTAGCGATACGTACATATTTCCAACCAGAAAAGTAGGAGAGATGGAAAAACAGTTTAAAAAAAAAAGTGGTTACAAACGTTTTCTTGGCTGGCATATTCAAAAGCGTATGAGGGTGTATACTGTAAATTGTGTGTTGCTTTCTTCACAGATACTGTAGGTACAGTAGAGTCTCACAAACTCGGTCTTCAATAACCCAGCAATCCGGGTAACTCGGCGACCCATTGGAAATCAATTTTGAAGTATTTTCCCACGTTCTCAAGCCTTTTGTTCATGTGGCCCTTCTTGCGGTGAAGGTCAGGTTAATGCCCTGAGAGGGGTTGGCGATGTCAGCGCGTCACTCTCCCTGCGCAGCTCGGCGGTACATTCCTCAACTCTCATTCCGTTATTGTCTCGCTATTCGCTTTCGCCAGAAGTGTCAATTTTCCTCCCAGTCTTGGAATAGCCAGTGAGAAGTGAACATTGATTATCGAGAGAGTTCTGTTGTAAATCTTAGTACAGTTGTCCGTTTTCGTTTTGTTGTTGAGTTTGAGTTTGGATTTTTATGTTGTTGTTTTCGTTTTGTTGTTGAGTTTGAGTTTGGATTTTTATGTTGTTGTTTAATTTTAAGTGTTGTTTTTATTTGTTACATCATTCGTTAGTTTTGTTAAATTCTCCATTTTACTTGTGCTCAGTACGATGTTGTCTTCAGTAAAAAGAAAACAAACCAATGTGTCCATGGAAAAGAAGTTAGAAGCTTTAAAGAGACTGGACAAAGGTGAAAATGTTAGTAAGGTTGCGATGGAATTTGGAGTTGGAAAAAGTACAATCAGGGACTGGAAAAGAAAAAGATCGGTAATCGAATCGTGGTGTGTTAAACGAATTTGTTCCGAAACGTTGAGAGACAGAAAAAGTATGAAAGAAAGTGACTTTAATGAAGTTAGTGAAGCCCTCTACATATGGTTTCGCCAATCATGAGAGAATGAGGTGCCAATTTCAGGGCTAATTTTGCAGAAAATAGCGCTGAAGTTTTACGAAGATTTAAAAAAAGAAGGAGACCCGAAATTTGTAGCTAGTGTTGGCTGGCTTGACCGTTGGAAGAAACGTTATGGTATAAGACAACTGAGCGTGTGCGGAGAAAAATTTTCTGGTGACATGTAAAGTGTGTTGGACTTTAAAGAAAGGTTTCAAAAGCTGATTGAAGATGAAGGTTTGTCAGGGGATGCTATTTATAATTGTGACGAAACGGGTTTAAATTTTAAAATTTTGCCCTCTAAAAGCCTAGCTTCAAAACTTGAAAGATCTGCACCTGGGTTCAAGAGAAGTAAAGAAAGGGTTACGGTTTTGGCCTGTAGCAACGCTACTGGTGATCACAAACTAAAGCTGTGCTTTATAGGAAAAGCTAAAAAACCCCGTGCATTTAAACATGTTGATGTTAAAAACCTGCCAGTGTGGTACAAAAACCAACCAAATGCGTGGATGAGTGGAGTTATTTTTAAAGAATGGTTTTCCATCCCTTGAACTGTTTTTGAAATCTAAAAATTTGCCTAGAAAAGCACTGTTAGTTTTAGACAATGCTTCTTCACATCCACAACTAAATGAACTTCCTTACAGCCTAGCGTGAGTAGAGTAATGTCGTCCGACTTTATGTCCTCTGTAAAACAAGCCCTGTTTAGACAGTGGGAAGAAGAGTGGGTAGCAGTACAAGGAAATAAACTCCGGCAAATTAAAGATACTGTTCGGCCATGGATATCCTCAAACCGCCAAAGCCGTCGAGAAGAAGTGGTGGTTTCTCGCCTACGCATTGGCCATTCTGGGTTAACCCACGGATTTCTGATGCGTCGGGGGGACCCGCCGCTTTGTCCTTACTGCTTAAACCTTCTTTCAATTAAACATCTACTTCTAGATTGTGAAAAGCTGAAACATGTTCGGAAGAGGTTTTGTCTACCAAATTGCATTCAGAGGATGCTGGGTGATGACCCCCAAACCATTAATATGGTGTTAGCATTCCTTCATCGGTTGAATGTAATTGGAAATATTTGAAACAACATACATTTACGTAACTTAAATACCGTACCATGTTTAGATTTATTACTTGTTATGTTAATTAGAGTTTTATTCATTGTTATGTTACAGGGCCCTTTACAACCCTGTGACAAGTTGTTAGTGCATAATTATTGTTGTTATCGTTGTTTTTTTTTTATCGTGTATCGTCTGTAGTGTGTGTAAATTAAAAGTTTAATTTTATACCTGTGTGTGATTGTATGAGCATTATATGAATGCTCTTCGTTATCCAGGCAATGATAACCACCCAGGTTTTTCGCCTTTAAACCCAAAAAAAAAAAAAAACAACTAGACGATTTAACCCTGCAACTGTCAGACTACTCAATTTGAGTGGTCGTGGGGGCGTGGCACGTGAAAACGATCAATTTTGACAACTCTACTTGTAATGAATATTTCACCTACTAAAAACTATCCAATCGCAATAAATAAAAAACCGTTGGAAAGGAAATGATCTAAACTATAATTTTTGCATTTACAAGTTTTTTCTAAACCGTATATTTACATACGTAATCATCGTTGCAGTTTTTTAGTTTTCTAAAAGCCAATGTCGCGCAAATTTTTATGCACCAATACTACCCTTAATTCCAGTTTCTATGTCTTTCAATACAGTCCGCCCGGTATTTTTCTGAGTTATATCTGTATACTGAAGGATTCATCACACTTTTACCTATCTGAAACTGCCATCCAATCCAAAATCGGACAAATAGTTCCAAAGATATGGAATTGTCTGTAAACCTTTGCAATTGAGCAGATTTCAACCAATAAAACAACACATTTTGCGTTCGAGATATCTTTTATAATTCGAATTATTTCAATAGACTTTTTAATATCTATTTATAGACCAAAGTTCAATCTTTCATTTGGTGTAAAGCAAACTATATTTGACTTTTTAGATGTTATTCAAACAGCAGTTGAAAGTTCATATTTGCACAGAATTCATACTACCGCTTGAGTTTGCAAAACAAGGCTGTTTCCATTGTCTTCAACAGTCATATTTTGAATTTCCTTTGTCCGCACGAGGTTTCATTTGTTTCATCTTACTTTTGTAATTCAATTGATTCTAAGTAAAACACTTTTATAATGAGGTAATATACAAGTATACAGTTCAATTCTTTGATTTATTCTCTACACTTTGTTTTAATAATATTTCATTTTTGGGCAAAGCATATATTAGTAAATTACGTTTCAAATTAGGCGGTTTTGTTAGCAATCGTGTATTTGGAACACAAAAACTGGTGTTTTCAAAATTAGAAATTTGAAATCGATAAATGTTTTTATACAGTTCTATTTAGAACTAAATTACGAAACTTTTTTACATTTACGAAAAAACTACAAAAAATGTTTACGACTTGTTATGTAGGTCTAAAGTTGAACTTTTTCCTTTCGTTACTGAACATTTTTTTATTCTTGAGCTAATAATTTTTACAATTTTACATCAATAAATTTTTAAATTACATATATGGATTTTTTTAACCTTTCTCTACAAAAAAGGTACAGAACACTTTTGGATTGGTATACAATTACTATATTTGGCGAATTTTTGAAAATATGCTTGCACACGCACCGAAATGACTTGGCGTTGCAAAACATTAACATGGACAGTTGTAGGGTTAAAGGACGGTGACATTAGAGCTATTTTCTTGCCACCTAATGTGACATCACTTTGCCAACCAATGGATCAAGGAGTTTTGGCTGCAGTCAAGAAGAGATATCGACACAAGCTTCTTTCTTCTCTTTTGGCAGCGATCGACGGCAGTCAAGATTTGATTCAAAAGATGAAGAAAGTAGATTTATTAGATGTTATTGGATCGGTCTCTGCAGCATGGAATGAACTGGAGCCAATAACACTTGTGCATTCGTGGCGAAAACTGCTGGACTATGCAGGCAACACTTTTGAAGAATTGCCCAAAGAGGACTCAGGTTTCGCGAATTTATTAAAACAAATTCCTGGCTGCGAGGATGCATCTGAAAAGGACGTAGATGAGTGGATGACACAGGACGCACAAGAACATCTTTTACCAAACGAGGAAATTGTTGCAGCTGTGAAAGATAAAAGTGACCATCATGAACCAGACGACTCAGAAGATGAAGAGAAAAACACGAAGGAAGAGGAGCCTAAAATGAGCCATAGTGAAGGACTAAATTATGTTGAGTGTACTCAGGTATTTTGAGCAACAGGGTGCTTCAGCTATGGACATTCTGTTTCTTCGCCGGCTACGTGACGAGGCAGCGCGACGCAGGGCTCAGTGCGAAACCCAAAAAAAAATAACAAGTTTTTTCAAAAAAAGTGAAATAATGGAAGTAGTTTGAGTAACTAAAATTTTTAATGTGTACAGTACTGTATTTATTTAAGTTGGTTTCATTTTAGGCCTCACTATTTTAACTATGTACCGTATTAGTATAATGTAACTGCTGGTTTTTATTATTGTTTTATTTACATTACAAACTCGACTTATCCTGAAATAACCTTGTTCTCATTTTAAAACCCTCTATTCCCGGTAACTCGGCAATTTCGGAAACTCGGAGCATTGCCGGTCCACATTAGGCCGAGTTTGTGGGACTCTACTGTAATAGGTCCTATGAAAAAATTTTATATTTGGTTTCAAAGCCTTTTACCAAGTGGAAAGATGCCCAAGAAAAGTTTGACAGCCATTCTCAAAAAGCCATTATCGTAAGAAGTGCACAGTAACAGCTGATAACTTTTTGAAGGTTATGTCTATGAAAACTGTATTGTTCATCTCAAATTGACTCGCCAAGAAAAAAACAAATTTTACAAAACCGTGAAGCTCTTAAGCCCATTATAGAAACTATAATATTTTGTGGTGAACAAGAGTTACCACTTCGAGGCCATGAACATTATCCTGATAATTATGGTCTTGTTATATTAAATGAACCCGTTCATAAAGATGGTAAATTCAGAGCTCTTTTAAGATTTCGGGTTAATGGAGGAGACAACATATTAAAGCAGCATTTTATTAACTAGTCCCAAGAATGCTTTTTATTATGTAACACAATAAATACAGCCAAGATCTATAGCAAGTTTGGAATGATCTTAGAGGATAAGGAAAAAGCAGATTTCTGGAACATGACCTCAGTAGGAAAGCCCATGACTGAGCAGATCAGATTGGCTTGAAATGATGGAAAGAATTATTTGCAAGTTGGAGAAGTGCTTTTAAATATAAATCCTGTAAACTCAATGATTTCTGCAACTGAGCTAACTAAAGTTCGTTTTTATGCAATATTGCACAGGTTTGCTCACAACAAATATTCTACTTCAACAAATGGTGCTCCTGAAATCCCCAATTCACCTTTGATTTGGATGGATCTGAGTCAGATGACATTGACTATAATCCCAATGAAGTTTAATTTGTATTTAAGAGAATTTGCATTTCATTTTTTCCACTAAAATTAAATATTCCTATGTTATGGGTGAAAATTCACCCATGTTACCCTTTACGTGTGAAAGACGGGTCATACCAGTTAAGGGTCAAATCGGATAATTATATCCAGACCATTTTCGATAGGTCGATTTTAATGAGCACTTACTATGTGAACCAACCTCGATTCAAAATTGTTATTCTTTAGAAATTGAATTGCCGTTTTAAAGATGGACTACTACGATGAAAGAGCGAGTGGTATTTATTTGTCATTTAATGCATAGATACATATATAGCCTAGATATGAATATCATACAGACTATTCATAAATAGCATGTAGACTAGCCTACATGTGGCGCTATTTACTGTCATATTTCGAGTACACAGTATGCGCCCATTTTCAGATGAATTTTAGTATTTGTTACTTTTTTTAAAGTCTTTAGTAACGTCGCCTAAGGCCTTGTCCACACTAGGAGACAATGTGCAGCGATCTTGGTCTTTAGACGATGTCTCTCGATTGTCTCTAGACGGTTGATAAGACAATCGAGAGACAAATACCGTGTCTGCAGACCGTTCGAAATGAGAGTCCTGAGACCATCGGTAGACAATGATACGCAATAAGTCATAGTGTGGACGCAGGGACGTTGCCACGAAGGGAGGTAAGTGGGCATTGCCCCCCCCCCAATAATTTTAAAATTCAAAAAGTCAGGGATATTTGAAACTTTGAAAAAAGTTGGAATTGTGATTTTTTTTATTAAATTGCACACAAAAAACCTCAAAAACTCTAATTTTGGGTTTGGGTTTGACAGTTTTTCTTGTTCAATACCAACAATCACAAATAACAATCAACTTATAATTTCCAATCCAAAAATGTTGAGCAAATCCAAATATTTCTGCACCAAATAAATACATTGTCTTCTTTTAAATGATGTTCTGGGAAATTTATTTCCAACCCTTGTTATTGTGGCAACACTGACTGACACAGACATGCCATGCACTGCTACAGGCCGCCAGACCAGTGTTGCCAGATTGGTTTTTTTCCCAAAATTAAGTTTGCGGCAAATATTGGGGAAAAGAAAATAGTGCGGAAAATATGGGAAATGTAAGTAAGTAAGTAAGTAAGTAAGTTTTATTCATCGCTTCTTTACAAAATCAACAGTATAAAAAATATATAAACTAAACACACTACATATTCTATCAAATAAAAATAAGTATACATACTTAACTGTTCAAAATATAATAGGTTCTAATTAGTTTCAAATGAGAAGCAATAAATCCCCGAGGTATATAACACCTGTAAGGGGCAACAAAACAACAAAAATATAACACAAAAGAACTTAGAATAAAAAATGAAGAAAAACAAAAAATATTTATAATTTAATTACTATTTAAGCGAGAAATCGCAGAGAGAAATGCAGCCGGACCAATCACAATAACAATCACAATTAAGCAGAGTCTAGAATAACTAACTCAAAAATCGGCTTCTACATTTGATTACATTGCATAAGCAATGCAATACATTTTTACAATAAAACTTAACAAAAATACCATTCTAAACAAAAACTACATATTAACTTACATTCATCATTGTCATTCATTCATACACGCTCAATATCACTCATTCATTCCTTTTACACTCTCAATAACCAACATTAAAAAAGAAATCAATGTTTTTAACTTCAGTTAAATGATTCCTCAATAATCTTATAAATCTAAACTTATTTCCACATATTTTAATATTTTCCGGTAAATAATTAAAAAACTTTGGTGCTAAATATGTATAGAATTTCATAAATACTGAAAGGTTTGGTTTCCGTACATTGACATTAAATTTATTTCTTAATTCTTTACTCCTTGATGTCAAGCTACTATTATTGTTCCCACTCCTGTCAAAGAAAATTTCCAAAACCTTATAAATATATAAACTCCTCAATGGTAAAATATTCAAAGTTTGAAAAAGGGGTGATGTGTGCTCATTTTTCTGCTTGTTTGAAACAATCCGTATGAAATACTTTTGTAAAGTTATAATGGGTTTTACTGTAGTATAATACGCTCCTCCCCAAACTGATAGACCGTACTCTAACTTTGAGCTCACCAGATCATAGTAAAAATGAGTCTTTAAAATATTCCTATTGCATAGATATTTTAACATATAAAAAACGCGAATGTACTTTATCACTATGTTTTTCAATAATGTGATGAACATGTTAAAATTCTTGTAAAATATTAAAAACTCTCAAAGTACTCAATATAGCACCTGCAGTGTTAAAACCCCCTACTTAGAGAAGTACATTTTTCAACAAAAAAAAATCCGACGGTGAGCCTGCAGGGCCAATCTCCATTGGGATTATTCCACACAACATAACCCAGAGCCGTACTCTGCACGTTTGAAAATCCCACGCAAAAGTTGGGAAATATGGTCAAAATTGTTATGAAATTTTAGATTTTGCCCCCCCACCCCTCAATAATTTGTTGTTGCAACGTCCTTGTGTGGACGTGTTGAGAGACAGTCTCCGTCTTGGAACGTTTGAGTGTAAACGTTTTACGTTTTTAGTTACAAAATGTGGCCTAACGGAAAATTTTCATTATTTATTGAAGATTACCGTAGGTCGATGTGTTTATGTATGGGACGTTACATCCCTTTATTATACAAACCGATAAAAAAAACTTAGGTTCGGAAATACGAAGTGTCGGTGAGCGACTTAGGAAAAAATTCACTATCTAAAAATATCTTTCCGGCGTGTACGTACAAAAATTCCAAGTAAATATCTCCGCGTCCCTCTGCAAAAAACTTATGCCCCCACCAACGTTTTCTTTTTCTCCTGTTTTCATCGCTAATACTAATAACGGCACAAGCAGCAATAGCAGCTAGCTCAGCCATGACTACCCACAAACTGGCCAGAGACAGACATTTTAGTGTGGACACGAGACAAAACCGAGAGACCGTATTTAGATATTATCTATGGAGACAATCAATAGACTTTGTCTCCTAGTGTGGACAAGGAATAAGAGTTTCTACAGCTTAAATAATAAAAAAAAACAACCCGATGTATACTTATGAATACATTCAGGGCCGTAACTAAGAATTTTGCGCCCCTGGCAGCTCTATGAAAATAGCGCTCCTACTTTCCATAGGAAAGATGAGCTATTGCAGTGAATCAGTTAGTTATGGTGAGACTTTAGGTCGGGAGCTGTCAATGAGCACCACCATGGTCTCAGAACACATTTTGGGGTCTCATTAAAATTTGTATATATGTAGAGACTATATATGTGTTCACACTTTAAGTCAGATTTGGTTCAAATTTAGTATACACGTTGGTTTTCTAAGTCGCTCGGAGACAATAATCCAACAACCGGAAGCAATTTTTAAACGGAAGTAACAATTTTCCGTACTATAATTAAACGTTTTGGTTTGTTTCAAATATATATAGCCTATATAGGACCTTATAGCCCATCTGGTTCTCCCAAAATTTAATCAAAACGTAATTTACCATAAAAAGCGAGTTTGTCCGCTGAGAGCGAAGAAAAGCAGTTCATAATCCGAAGCCACATAGTCGAGGTGCGAACTCGCAAAGCGAGTGTTTCCAGTACGAGCGGAACGAAAAAGCGCGTGACCCAAGGCTGGAGACTGATGTGCAAACAAATTCTACTGATATTTTTGGTACACACACGCAGCTATTCAGCAGATTCGTGAGTAGACCAATTTCCCAAATACAGTAGTTGGTTGAAACCCTAAAACATATGGGTCCTTAATTTTGTAAATTCACTCACGACAAAGATCAGCTGCGTGATCGAACTATTATAACTTTTTTATTGCCGAGATAAAATACCTTCCTTTGTCAATTATACATAAGAAACATAAAGAATAAATATTTTCAGAAAGTTAAACAGTTTCAATTTTAATACATCCAAAACCTTAAAATTAAAAGATAAAAAGACATTTAAATTTTTTCAACACTGTCTTTTTTTAAAACAAACGTAGAGGCAAGCAAATACTTAATTCGTATCATGTATTTATTTTTACTTTTTATTTGTCGTCCTACTTGTTTGTACACTTGCTGTTTCGGCGCCCCCTTTGGCCAGAGCCCGTGGCGGAGCCCTTCCTCGCCACCGCCTAATTACGGCCATGAATAAGCGAAACAGCCGTCAATTATTAACAATTTTAAAGATTGCTAAGGCAAGTAACAGATTTAATATATTATAATAACTTATTCTAGATATTGGATCGAGACTAGGTTATACATCCGTCTAAGAATAAAAAAAAGCCTAATGAATTTACTTCAGAAGTAGTCCTAATTATATACCACGAGCCCTTTGGATCCGCCCCTGACTATAGGTAGGGGACATTGCCCCCTCAGGTTCTACCTCCATTGGTTGTTATTATCTATGAAATAAACTTTAAAATCATAAAAATGTACCGTAACTTTTATTTTTGGAGTGTAGCCTACTGTTGTATGCTTCACAAAAAACCCTATAGTTTTATTATTAAACTCTACTAGTAGGCATCTAATAGAGTTATTCAAAAGGCTCTAGGTAATAAAATCACACAAACGAATTGAATCTGAAATCTAAAACGGGTTAACATAATAAATAAGTAGCAGCTGACAGGAGCCAGAGCAACTAAATCCTTGCAGGTTGTGTGAAGTTACTACATAAACTATGTTATTTACATTTTTGAAACGCTAAAATAAAAGGTTTAGTATAAGACAAATATCTAAACAACAATACCGTACATTATTTAATAGAGGAAACCATATTAATAACTTTACCCTTTGAATATCTTCTTGGAAACCTTTGCTGTTTTTAAGATCTCGATTTGCATTTAGTATCAGAGGATTAGGAATGAAAAATAATTTTTAAAAACAATCTTGGCAATCAATTAAAATAAAATTTAATAGTTTAAGCTATCAGTTGGTTTTAAAAAGGATTCTGTATCTTAATATTTATTCTGCCAAAAACTTAAAATCTAGAATAGGTTTGTAAGCTTGTGCCATTGTACAAAATAACTCAGAAAATGCCCGATATTTAAATTCGGCGACTGCCTATTTCTCATTATACATAGATTTTAAATCTTCTTAGGCTATTCCTCTAACAAATTTAAACTTTTCTGAAAGGTACACTTAAAAGCATGTAGGCCTACCTATAATTTTGTAACAACTCAAAATATTGATAAACAAAAAACATAGTAAATAAATTAATCCAAGGAAAAACAAAGATCATGAACTTTTATTTTAAAGTTGCGAACGGGAATGAATGCCCGCGACATTTAACGGTAATAGTCTGGAATACGAACGCAAACAGCTAACGACCGTCACTATTTAATTAAATCAAAAAACAATTTCACTGCTTTTTAATATATAACTAAAATAATCCATTGATCCGGTAGAGTTATAAAATAAATTAAATTTAAAGTTTAAAGATAGGCCTAAGTAACATTTATGAAATACAAACTCATTGCGATCGTCACGGCATGAACGAATCATCATCACGAATTTATATAATATTAATTTATACAATCAGCTGTATTTTATAAGTAACAAATAATTATTATTTTCGGCATTAGACAAAGAGTATAAAAGCTAAATTATAGAATGACAAAGATAATTAGGAGTTATTCGGTATTTTCTCTATTTTATCCAAGTAATTATACCTTCAATATTAACTATCATATTTTCATTAAAATTCTAAGAAACATATCAAAATTATAATTTAAAAGTCATTACATTTCTTTTTTTTTACATGCTCACTTATTCATTACCATTTAAAAAGAAAAAGAAATTTTCTCTTCAACAAATGAAGCCTAAAGAAAAAAATTATTATTCTGGTGAAAATCGTTTTGAAAGGAACATTACATTTAAAACGGTGAATATTTGCCTATAAAAAAGAGGCCAGACTTAACCCTAGAACACTAACGCGTCGTCTGTGAGACTACGCGCGCCATTTTTTCTCCCCTCCTGCAGGTGTTTGTGAAGCTATCGCGTCCCCCCTCCCAATACCGTCAGTTGGCCTTGAGACAGTGACACGTGCACATCTATATCGCTCTGTGTTTTCGTTGACTATTGATTTTTGCCTTGCGTCATCTGACAAACGAAGCGTTAGCCTTTACGTTATTTTTGGCGTGACATTGCGTCGTCCAGTAGACGAAGCGTTAGTGTTGGTGTCGTTTTAAATTGTAAAGTATTTTGTAACTTATGGTTACAAGAGTAAAAAATATCTATTAGTATAATGTGTTAAAAAAAAATGGGGTTCGGTAAAAATTTCAAAAAAAATAAAAAAATATTAAAATCAAAAATAAAATGCTATATGTGGATTATTCA
>JAGFPH010004840.1:4313-21401 GCA_018207615.1 Philaenus spumarius | reverse complement strand
GTAATTCTTTCTCATCATTCGTAAAATAGTTTTTTGTGAAAATATTACAACTTAATTATTTGTACATGTTGTCGTACAAAAGACAGGAGCTTATAAGGAAATATGTAATTCTTTCTCATCATTCGTAAAATAGTTTTTGTTGAAAATATTGTAGCTTAATTATTTTTACATGGTGTATCCTTTTATTTGGACACTTTTAAATCCTTTGACGAGCATTGTAGAACATTATAAAGGCAAGAAAAAATACCAACAGTATTAAGCAACCAATACAATTTTGAATGTTTGATGTAGGCCCTACACAAAATGTAAACTAGGTATTTAATGACTAAACCCTATATGCTTACCTACAATACCAGAAATTTTTTTGGTATTTTTTACAGATTTTATGTAAATTAGTTGACAAGAGATCTATAAACTGTAACAATTGTCTCTAGATTAATAAACAAATAAAATCATTATAGTTACATAACATTGCATTACATCTTATGTGTTAAATTTGTGATAGATGTGTTAGTATAAATTAAATGTGAAGAGAAGTGGTGAAGGTTGGGTTAGAAGTTTTTCGTAAATTTATTTAATAACAGAGTAATGCTCTTCTATGTTATGGTAGACTGGATTAAGGTTAGATCAGGTTAAATTAGAAATGTTTCATAATTCTCAATAAAATATGAATTACTATGGATAGGTTAGGTAAGACTGAATAAAGTTCATACTGGTTAGGTTTAAAGTGTTTCCTTATGAGGAAAGACGAGTTGTGTTGGTTATATAAGGAAAGACAAGATTTAAAATTATATTAGGATATAATTGTTTGCCTATTTTCAAAGGAAAAACAGGTTAGGTTTATGATAGGGATTAAGTTAGTAAAAGAGTTCATATTCTAATTTCTTGATTGTTGTGTACCCTAAATTAATGAAACATTGTTTAGAGCTTCTGCACAATATCAATTTCTGACTGATTTACATTCTTCTGTTTCATTTTTAGCAATTATTCAATCAGTCTTAAGTATTTTAGGAGATAGGCCTATAGCTAGCCAGAAATAATAGCCTACCTAATACACCAAAGAATAATATGATGTATAACTTTTGAAGACAAGACAATGTATAATTGTCCTTGTCAATTTCCGATGTTTTTGCATTACTTATATTTAAATGTAATTACATAAATAGGGCCTAAGTGTGGAAATGGTATAATGTACTAGGGTACTAGACTATTACATATAATTTAAAACTATAGGATACCTAGTCAATGTTGTATTACATACTTTTAATTTGTAATTTAATAACTAAGCAGTTTCTATTGTCAACATAAGTGAATAATGGTGTAATTTTTTTCATAATTTGCAAAAGTATTTGCAGAATTTAGTTGTAAAAACATTTTAAACTGCTATATTGGTTTGAAGAAATGAAATTTGTTAATTACAATATTGACTTTGCATTTGTAAATGTTAATTATTCTTTACAAAAATCATAATAAACAAGAACTGTAAAAATGGTTGTTTTTAACAAATGTTGTAAACCTTTTCCATTTAAAACAATGGGATTCATGTGTAATTACTGTAACTTTAACTCATAGGTGGGGTTAGAGGATAAACCTGATGGGGCGGTTCATCATTCCAAGGAACTATAATAGAACCACGGCTAGTTCAGAATTTTTCGTAAAGAACGAATTAAAGTCGACAATTGTGTAGTCTATGGATACCTCTTTTTGGACTTTTTGCGATCTATCAAGGAAGAAGTTTGATTTACAATTATAACTTCTGTTATTTTCTCATAAATAAATGGCTAAATTACAAAACTGGTAATCTACAATGTAAATAGACAAATATAACAGTAGGCCTATATAAACCTAAGGTAACTGAGTTACTAGTCTCAGAATGTTTCCAGTTTGTCAGCATAAATAGGTTGATTTTACAAACTTAAATAAAAAATAACATAGATTACCCTACTGTAATTTTGCCAAATAGACTTTGTCTTTTTAGAAAATGTGTTATTTTAATTCCTTTTAGACTCAGAAACGGATGGCTCCATACAGTACACAAGTACGCCTACTTCAGAATTATTCCAAAGTTTCAATTGCAATATTTTAACTATGAAGATCTTGTTTGAAAATCTATAATTAAAACCCTTTATACTGGAGTGGGATATTATCATTATAGTATAGGTAGCCTACTCTAATCAATAGTCTACTAATCTATTTGTATAAATGTAGCCTAAATAAATGTTTTACTAATTATTGGTTAAAAAAAAGAGTTTTCTTGTATTGGATTACTGTTTTAAATATGGATCTAATGTTGGTTAGGAGGCTAAACAATACTTTGTCCATGGACTGGACTATTTTAACGTTTAGTTGAGCCAACTGGAAATAATCAAAATAAAACTTTGGGTGTTGCAGTGTCCCAAAGTCTGATTGCACAGATATAATAATTCAAAATATGTTCTATCATGATTGTCACAATATACAAATGTAGTCTTTAAGGTTTTTGACAAACTGTAAAAATTCAAAATAGAACTGAGAGGTATGTGGTGTGTAGGCCTACACTAGCAACTGTTATATAGCTCAGGCTCAGGATATAAATTAAAATATTTTTGTCACAATACAAAATGTATATTTTGTCACTCCTTGAGACTATTAAATCCAATTGTAAAATACAACTGAGTGTTGTGTCTTAGTTTCTTGGGAACTGATGTCTCAGAAAAATCAATTTAAATCAATATATTAGGCCTATATTCCTTGTCACACAAAATTAGGTACAGTATATGGATTTTAGGTAGGTAGTCTATCTATTTGCACAGTACCAAAAAATAATTTATGAGGGTAAGCTCATAAGCAGGTAGGACAGATATAATTAAAAATGTATATACAAATTTATATTAGAGTTTGTAGCGTACTAAACTATATTGATCGAGTAAGCAATAACCAAAACATCAAAATAATAGTTGTAATCATCAGTTCAATCGTGTTTAGGGGATCAGCAATTGACAATAAAAACTGACTGAGTTTTGGTATTGACTTTTTCTTTCAGAATAAAAACTCTCAAGTGTCAAAATTAATTAAATATTTTTTTGTCACCAAACTAAGCTCTTAATAAAAATTTCTTGAAATCCCGGCAAAACTGGGGAGGAGGGCAGTTGCCCCCTGTCCCGGGCTAGAACCAGCACTGGTTTTAGTAGATCGAGACCAAAACACGGTGACCCACTTTCTAGCAGCCCTGTACTGGAAGAGATCAATTTAAAAACGACTTGGTAGCATTATAACTGCCAAATGTCCTAGCTAACTTCAGGGTGACTCCAGGATTGTTAAGCTTTCATAATTTGACAAACATTCTATCAATCGTTTATCCTATCCTATTACTTTAAATGAGCAATTCTTGTATCTATCTTTGTATCTGACGCGGATCTCGAAAACGGCTCTAACGAATTCAAAGCAATTTTGTATTTAGGTGTAGTTTTGATTTTTAAGTACACCCATATAGTTGTACTTCGTGTAAAAACGCAATTTTTTGAGAAAATCTAATTTAAAAGTTGAACATTTTTAACATAGGGTCTTATAGGTTGCCATGTTGGTTACAAAATAAAATAACAACAAAATAGTAAATAAAGCGATCAAAACAGCTGTTTATAAACAAGCCAATTTATACCAAAATCAGCTGTTCATTGGATAGTTTTTAATTATGGTTAAAAAACAAGCTAATTTATACTGTTTTAGCACGTTGGAATTAGAATAAATTGGGCCTGATTTAACAATTTATTTTGTCAAAAAAAGGTAAACTTGGCAAAGATGGATAAATTCTAATAGTCAATTTTGTAATATAGGCCTGGCTCATTTCTGAAACATAGTATTGAGTTAATCCTGCAATAATTTTTACTATATTTAGGCCTGGTTTCAAAACTTTAGTTGACAGAAGATAGTAGAACTAGGACTAAAATCGTAATAAAAGCCTCTCACGTTTCTAAAGCATGAATTTGAGGTTATAATTAATTACTGTTAATATATTTAAACCTGGTTTCATAATTGTACAAACCTATGTACAAACGAGCCAAAGATTAACGAGATTCTTTAGCGAATTTTACAACTGCAAGCGAAGCAAAGCAGCCATCTGAGGCGGGGTTGGGACGCGTAGCGTCCAAGGGGCAGAGCCCCTAGTTACTTTAAATGAGCAATTCTTGTACCTATTTTTATATCTATCTATCTTTGTATCTGTCGCGGATCTCGAAAACGGCTCTAACAAATTTAAAGAAATTTTGTATTTAGGTGTAGTTTTGATTTTTAAGTACACCCATACCGGTATAGTAGTATTTCGTGTAAGAACGCAATTTTTGAGAAAATCCAATTTAAAAGTTAAAAAATTTTAACATAGGGTCTTATGGGTTGCCATGTGGTTACAAAATAACAAGGAAATAGTAAATAAAGCGATAAAAACAGCTGTTTAAAAACAAGCCAATTTATACTGTCTTATCAGCTGTTCATTGAATACTGTTAAAAACAAGCTAATTTATACTGTTTTAGCACGTTGGAATTAAAATAAATTGGGCCTAATTTAACAATTTATTTTCTAAAAACAAAGGTAAACTTGGCAAAGATGGATATATTTCAATAGTCAATTTTGAAATATAGGCCAGGCTCATTTCTGAAACATAGTATTGAGGTTATGTTAATCCTATAATAATTTTTACTATATTTAGGCCTGGTTTCAAAATTTTAGTTGACAGAAGATAGTAGAAGTAGGACTAAAATCGTAATAAAAGCCTCTCACGTTTCTAAAGCATGTATTTGAGGTTATATTTAATCTTGCAATTACTGTTAATATATTTAAACCTGGTTTCATAATTTTAGTTGACAGAAGATTAAAGAGATTCTTTAGCGAATTTTCCAACTGCGAGCGAAGCGTCCAGGGGCAGAGCCCCTAGTCATACTAAAATGTAAACAATCAATATATATATATTTGTTATTATTACAAATATATCACATTGTATTTATTTGTTTAGATCAGATTTTAACTTAAAACAAAATCAAATTGCTTGAACATATCCATAAATTGTGTTTAGATGCTTTCATAACAAAAACAATAGGCTTTTGAAAAATTATTTCTTATTTAGTCTTATAAAACCTTACGATTATGATAGCAAAACATTTTTTGTAGTAAAACAATACTAACTCAAACACCCACATAATATTATGTGATATACTTAAATAAGAAACCACTATTATAAACGTCTGCGACTGTGATTTTCTAAATGTGACAAGCCAGACACAGTGACAGATATTTTTTGTCACTGTCACAGATATTTTCATTGCTACAAGTTCACGGTTACGCATACTGTTTGACCTCTATTCTGATTGGTTCTCCAATGTTTCTGGACTGTTTGAAATCCCGTGTTTATTTGTAATTATTATTAAATTTAATTATAAGATGATAGCTGGGATCATCTTAAATGTTTCATCAATTAGTTCTATTTGAAAAAAGCTAGCTAAGAAAAACTTCCCGATTCTAAAAACAATAATTCCAGTGGACAATAATGTTTAATAGGCTAAACTTTGTTGTCTCTCCTAGGTAACATTATTTCCCCTCTGGCCCTTCTACAAAAGTTTGCCCATCACTTGTATAGGCTATATACGTTCACAATATGCTTTTAATGGCTATGCTACATTTGAATTCGATATATTGCAAATTGACCAAATTAGACCTACACTTATGGACATTTTCTATGAACAAAACGCACATTTATTCTTCAATATCGCATATTTTGTCAATTTATGAGATAACGCCTTCAAACTATACATAGAAGAAGTTAAACTCATGATTTTAATTTCGATAACGAGTTTAAAATATAGTCTATGTATTGAAAATCGGTCAAACTAAAGCAGCCCGTTATAACTATTTCTCTTAACTTGAGAAATGAATTTGAAAGTCATTATCTTGTAAATTAACAAAACCATAGCTATTTAAGTTGTGAATGTGCATTATGTTTGAAAACAATAACCATCCTGAGAGCTTTAACGCAAAATCAAAATTAAATATTTTTTTAAACCTGGCAATGGAAAGTGATAACAAGGTGTATTAATTTTAAAGCATTTTTTACAGTTTAAAATTCAGCATCAAAATGGTATTTACTGTTCATGCATGCACTAAATATCACTGATTAAATAATAAATTTTCCAAAAAATAATCCAGAATAAAACATAGGTTAAGGTGAATAAATAATTGGCATCACCTCCTTACCGAATATGACCATCACCTCCATAAGCGTAGCACATTTAGTTTGGCCGATTTTCTGTTTTCGTTATTAGTTATACGACTAGGCTTTCCTTTTAATACTTAGAGCTGATATTTAGTTTAGGTCGACGAAAATTGCAGGTGAACTTACTCGAAAACGTTTATTAATGAAATTGAGTACTACAAATGCGTATGAATACCTACATCAAAAATAATATTACAAAACGAAAGACGTTCATGTAAGTTAATATTTGTTACATTCCTTAAATTACTTGTATAAAAAACCACATAGGTAATCAAAACTATCTAATTTGCAAACTGTTAAAACTAACTCTTTTGTTTGTTCACCACCTTAAAATTGGTCTTAGAAATAAGATAAAGTTATTTATAAATCCAGCAAAGTGGAATAATTACATAAAAAATAATATTAATTAAAAAATAAGTTCTACAGAAAGGGGGCTATAGTAAAAATAATTATCTAATCAAAGATTCATATTTATTTATTATATATCATATATTTCTCAAAGCAGATTTAAATGTCTGATAAGATAGTCACATGTTGTTGTTAAAAATAAATATTATTGAAATATTTGGATTATAAAATAACAAGTGAAGTAGGCCTAAGTAATGTGTATTTTATTTACAAAAAACTATTTGTTGCTTATCAAAGATGTTAAAAATAAACGAATAAACATTGTATATACATTAATAATAACACAAATTTATAATTTATATCCATTTAGTTTCGATATAAATGCAAAGAACTTGACTAACAACTCGGACGTCATTCTTTATTTGGCTGAGTGTAGTTGTGAACCAGGCGTTGCATTAGTTTGTTTACACTTTTGGACTGATTGAGCCGAACGCTAGTTTGGGCTGATTGACCCGTGCGTTGTATTCGGTTGCTTAGACTTTGGACCAATTGAACCTTTATTAAAATAAGCGGTTCAATTGGTCCAAAGCTCAACTAACCCAAACCTTTTAATTTTATTTATTTCTTTGGACTGGTTGATCCCTCGCCGTGTTTGGGCTGATTGATCTGTGGACTGGTTGAACTCTTCCCCTATATTAAACCCAATATTGAATAAACAATATCAATAAAGAGATTCAAACTATTTGTTTATGTATTTATACACATAATAAACATTATTCATTGATCCTAAGTACACAATGTCTATAAATGAACAAGTGTTAATCAGGCTCAAATCCAACTGTCTTATCTTGGACAATCAAGAGTCAGGAACAAAGTCCAGACTACACCACTTGCAAACTTAAATAATTACAGTCATGGCGGATCCAGGGGGCTGTGGGGGGCTGCAGCCGTATCCTTTTAGTTTATAATTTTTTTAACCCCAGAAAGGTAATGATGTGAACTTTTTATGCATATGACGTCACGAAACAACGCCCCGCCTACGGGAGAGGGAGGGTAAGTTCCGCCTCTCATATATGCTATCTCTAGTTAGGCTTGTGTTGTGAACGGACATTCTGTGTGTTTGTTCGTGTCTTCAAAATTAATTTCTTAGAAGACGGTGAGTAAATTTACCCATTGATATTATTTTATATGCAAACGTTTTCCGCATAATTACCTATGCTATCTATTATATATTTTACCATCTATCTGCGCATATTTACCAATAGTATCCTTTTAAATTACTTAAGTTTTTTAGTGAAACACTGCATACAAATTTGTATTATGGGCGTTTTTGGCCCAATTTTAAAACCCTTCAACTGTACATGCTTATTTTTTGCAATGCCAAGTCATTTCGGTGCGTGTGCAAGCATATTTTCAAATATTCGCTAAATAGAGTAATTAATTATAAACCTAGTAAATATAATATTATAATTAAAAACAGAAAGATCAAAGTTTTCGCTACTAAACGATATAAAGATATCTATACAAATTGTAAGCGATATCTCAAATGCAAAATATGTTGTTTCATTGGTTGAAAACTGTCCAATTGAAAGGATTTACAAAAAAATGTATACTTTATATTTTCAAAACTATAAGAGTGACGTCTGATTGGAAGGCAGTTTTAGAAAGTTAAAATCTTGACGAATCCAAAGGTATCTTTATATTATTGTCAAAATATTTCTGTCGAGCGGTATTGAGCTTTAGAGAAGTGACAAAGTTGAGTAATTTCTTTGTGTTTTACTCGCACAGCATTAGCTTTTCAGAAAACTACAATTTAAAAACGATGATTACATATGCAAATATACGTTTTAGAACAAATTTGTATAAATACAAAAATTAAAGTTTAAATCATTTCCTTTCCAACGGTTTTTGTTTTATTGTGATTGGGTGATTTTTAGTGGGTAAAATATTCAATACAAGAAGAGTTGGCAAAGTATACCTAGGCCAAGCGTCACGTCCCCACGAGTGCTCAAATTGAGCAGTTTGACAGTTGTAGGGTTAAAATACACCATAGGTAAGTTAGTACAAGTGTTGTACTTTTGTTCCAGGTAAACCTCTTAGGGATGACAGAAACCTCTGATGATATTGAGTTAGAGGATACACCCTATAAAGAAGATGGATTAGGATTTTGAGTCTGACGTCGACAACAGCGACGACGATCCTACTTGGGAGGCAGAAGATCCTAAAGATGACAAAGATAACATAGCAGAAAGACTACAAGAAGATATTAGATAAAAACTTCAAGAATTAAAACGTTTAGAAGACAGACAGAATAAGAAGAATGAACAACCTAGCACATCTAAGAAAAGGAAAATAATAGAAGGCGGAAACAATGTTCCTAAAGAAGACGGAGAAGAAAACACAATTTCTAAGATACTAAATTTCCCTAGAGAATCAGTGAAAGTTGTATGGAACAAGGGAAACAATGAGTATGTTTGGAAAATTGTGAAAGCCAAGTGAAAAGTGGGAAAATACCTAGAAAGAACATTGTTAATATTAGACCAGGTCCTACTCCTGAAGCTCGGGATAAACTTGAACCCTTATCATGCTTCAAACTTTTCTTTACGGATGACATACTTGCTACAATTTTAACCCACACAAATAGAGAAATCACACGACAAAGGCAAAACTACAAGGAACATAGTAGTCCTACACTTGCAGATTATGCAAGTCTACCAGAGCTCATTGCTTTTCTTGTGCTGTCTGCAGCTTTGACAGGCAATCATGTGACCACAGATAATATACTGTTTGATCCTTCTTACTTTGGAAACACATACAAAGCAACTATGGCAGAGAAACGCTTTAAAATTTTAAATAAATTGTCTGCGATTCAATGCAAAAGAGGCTAGGGAAGAACGATTAGTTGGAAACTAATCTTACTTGGAAATCTGGGACTTACTGTTGAAAAACTGTAAGAAAAACTACCAACGAAGCTTATATCTAACAATTGACGAACAACTAGTAGGATTTAAAGGTAAATGCAAATTTCGAATGTATATACCTTCAAAACCTAATAATTATGGTACAAAAATACTAATGATGTGTGATACTAACGATAATACTTGGTGAGTGCAATGCCGTATCTGGGAAAAGGCGCAACACCAAAAAACGAACCAGCAGCTAACAACTTTGTAAAAAAATTAACAGCTTCTATCAAGGGATCCAATCGGAATGTAACTATGGATAACTTATTTTGTAGTGTTCCTTCGATTAAAAACATGCTCACGGAGGACCAACTGACTGTTGTTGGAACGATTAGGAGAAAGAAGCCCCATTTCCCACCTGAGTTCACTGAAAAGAAGTTTCAAAACAGAGGTCCAAACTCATCTATTGTTTCATGACAATATAACTGCAGTGTTCTTTTTATGCCTAAGAAAAACAAGGTTGTCCTACTGATTTCATCCATGCATGGTGAAAAGTCTATTAACAGCAAAACTAACAAACCAGAATTGATTATGACATACAACTGATCAAAAGGTGCTGTAGACAAATGTGTAATGCTATTAACCACGGTAAGAAGACAAAGAGATGGAGTATGTGTTTCTTCTACAACATTATGAACATTGCATCCATCAACATCTTCGTTATATACTCTCACAACTATTTTAGAAGAAACAAATATGTTAAACTTGTACTCAACAGGCAAAATTTCATGCTCATGCTCCATAGACAGATGTGCAAAAAATCAGGCTTCAAAAGAGTACAATCACCAAGTCTTCGAAGGCATCTTTAAACTCTGTTCTGAATGTTGACGTAATTACTTCAAAAGATGTTCCCCAAAAAAAAGAGCCTAGAAAATACAGCAACGAGTGCTCCTACACTAAAAGGCAACACCACAACCTTCTATATTTTCTGCAATAAAGCTGTATGTGGAGAACATCAGGTGAAATTATGTCATAACTGTGCTGAAAGCTTCAAGAACAAGAACCACTAATGGTGGACAGTGAAAAGTATACGTATTCATTTTGTTAAAACTGATTAACTTAATAAATACTTGTAAATTAGTTATACACTTTTTATAATTTATACTCGTAATTATATACTTATAGACTTTTTTACTTAGTTGTAAATTTTACTCCTAATCTTTTGAATTTTACAAATTTCAATATTTTGTTTTAGAATATTAAATGTTTAAAATAGCTAAATGTTAATATGAATTCCTAATATATTTTTTATTTTCTTGTAAATTAGTTATACACTTTTTATAATTTATACTTGTAATTATATACTTTTTCGCTTTTTTATTTAGTTGTAAATTTTACTCCTAATCTTTTGAATTTTACAAATTTGAATATTTTGTTTTAGAATAGTAAATGTTTAAAATAGCTAAATGTTAATATAAATTCCTAATATTTTAAAATGTTTACTTTAAATACTATTTAGGAAACTATTGATTTACAGTAGGATCTATGATCTAGGATTTACAGAAAATATGGGGATTAGTAGGGCCGGATTAGTGGAAGTGAATGAAGAAATTTTACAATAAACTACATTTTTATTGCTTACAAAAACTATGACAATAATTGTTGTAACTATGTACTGTATAATGAAATTTCGTTAATTATTATGAAAAATAAACTGTGATATGAAACAGAAAGGTACAGTACAGTATGTATTTTAATCGATGAACAAATCAAAGAACAAAGACAATCACTAAATACTGTACATGCAAAATTAAAATTTAATATCTACTGTACACTTTACATTTACTTAAACAACAGCAAAATAGTTTGTAATGCTTGCTTTTCTGCTTCTTTGCATTAAAGGAAAGTTTTAAAACATTTTTTTGAAATCTCTTGAGTCAATATGTCGGAAGCTGAAACTCCGTTTTCTTCCGCCCAAGTTATTGTAGTTGCGGAGGCACAAAGTACTTGTTTACAGTGTGTGCAGCTGTCGTATTGGCTCCGCTCTCCTCCCCCTCCTCCACGTCACTGCTGTCTAGTACGTCTTCGATGATCTCAATGTCTGTCATGATTTGACTCTGCTCGTCATCTGCTCCTTCTAACCAGGCGTTAAAATCAGCTGATGTCAGATCATCAGGCTCGTCTACCAGTTGTTCAATCATTGCTTCTCTCAAGTCATTTAGCTCAACATCTGTGATAATTTGGGTTTGTGATTTTTTTTTTTTTTTTTTGTAATCCTGTAATAAATCCAGAGAAGGCCACAACTTCGCCCACGAACAAACATTTGTTTTTGTTGAAAGTTTTTCCCATGCGCTTGCAAGATTAAAAACAACATCTTTGAGGTTGGTTTCCTTCAAAGCTGTAACAACACTCCCCTCTTTTGATAGAACACTGTAAAACAGGGTTTTTTTATAACTTGTTTTTATAGCTTGGATGACGTTTTGGTCCATAGGTTGGAGTAACGGAGTTACATTGGGGGGCAAAAATAAAGCAATGATTTTACCATCCTTAGATTTTAACTCGTACTCATCAAGATGTCCAGGACAATTGTCAAGAACTAAAAGGGCTTTTTGAGGCAATTTCTGTTTTTTCAAAAACTTGTTTACCGCGGGAACAAAAGTTTTATGAAACCATTCCGAGAAAAGAGTTTTCGTCATCCATTCCCTGCTTGAATTTGTGTTTGAAACCGGCAACTGTACGTTTTTGAAAGTCCTTGGCTTTTTGGCTTTCTCAATGTCCAGCAATTCTAATTTCTGCATGCCACTAGCATTACAACACGGCATAAAAGTTATTCTATCTTTTGCCAACTTGCGACCTAGGGCACTAGCTTCCTCCCTATGAACAAAGGTTTTTTTTCGGCAATAGACGCCAGAACAGACCATGCTCGTCTGCATTGTAAATCTGATCTGGGACTAAATCCATTTCTTTGACGTTTCTTTACATTTTGTAACAAAAGGCTCTGCAGCCTCTACATCACTTGAAAACTTTTCTCCAGTTAAAGTTAACAATCGAATTCCAAAGCTCCGTTTGAATTTATCTAACCACCCGACACTTGGACGGAAGTCATCCTTTTTTATAATTTTTTTATAAAATATTTTTGCCATTTCCATGATAATATCACCTGAAATAGGTGTGTGACGGCTTCTTTCTTGCATGAACCAAGCATAAAGTGTGTCTTCTACTTGCGGAAATTCACCTGCTTTTAATGTCTTTCTTATCTTGGAAGAATGATTCAATTTGCTCCTTTCTCTACTTAATGTCGTGTATAGTTGCACGCCCAATATTGTATTCCTTAGACAAATTAACCAACTTCTCACCCTTTTCCAACCGTTTTAAAATTGCATACTTTTTCTCTAAAGTCAGCGTAACATGCTTAAGTTTTACCGACATCGCACTGCACTTGTAGATTGTATTGTATGTACTACTCACAACACGGCCTTCACTTAACTTACTGGCAACAATCACAATGTATTCAACTTCCCGTAGCAGACGCCGACGTACTACTGCACTGTTGTTGTGGAGACTCACGTCTAGACATGTTTTAGAAATTTCTAGAAATTTACTGACTCATAGGCAAAAACACAGCGCCGGATTACTGGACGTGAAGGAGAATTGAACGGTCGGATTATAGAGAATGTACTGTACTGTATTTTCAATAAAAAAACATTTTCAAGTAAAAACATTCATCAAAAGTTTCAGGAAAATCATACTTACAACATTTATATCTTAGTTATTATTTTATCATTATTCATTTTTCTATAAATAATACAATGTATATTATTATTATTATTGCATATAATGTAACGTGCTGCCACTATGCTAGCCGTTTACAAACAAATTTATTAATAAAAAATAAAAAAAATGAAAAATAAAAATTAATTTTGACAAAAATATTTCTAAGTTATTTTTAATAAAAAAAAATATACCTTTATTGTGTAACAATTACTTATAATATGCTATCTTCAATCCATTTACTTTATTTATTTAATTAAATTATCACTTCAAAATATTATAACACCTTATTCCCTTATTCAAAATAAAAACAATCAAACATAACCCCAAAATTGAAGTTAGTCTATATTATGATCACATCTGTGTCTGCAACAGTTGATCACTAAATCTCTGTTACACATAAACTTATTTCATCTGTGACTACAGCTCTCTGGTTACAAATGGACTCGTCCGGAAATTCCGCTTCCATGTTCGCGCACAATGGGAACTTTGCCTCCAGATCGTCCTGTGTTCACCAAAGACTGACGCCATTTTGAATTATACACAAAGAAAACTGAAACTGAATTTACTATTATAACAGGGTTCATTTACCATAAAGTACTTCTGGAAAGGAGAAAACTCAAATTAAGAAGTCATAGTAGCTGGCATTAATATTTTAATTCACCATTTTATATTAGAAAAAATCACACATGAATAAATCAAGCTAGCTTGGCAAGTCATTATCTTAAAAAATCAGAATCATATACGCATTCACACACAAATTATTAGTGATTTCATCTTAAATCTAAAAACTTATAATAAAAGGATTCGATTGCAGACTTAAAATAGAATTAATTTATTACTTAAGCCCCGTTTCCATTACAACAAAACTCTCTGCAACTTGTGCCGGGCACATGTGCCCGGCACAAGTTGCAGAATGGAAACGGTCTGGCACACGTCGCGTCACAAGTGCCCTTGACAAAAATGTTGCAGCCGACTGCGCGACAAAACATGTGCCCGCGACTTGTGCCCGGAGAATGGAAACGGCCTCCGACTTGTGCCCGGGACTTGCGAATGCGCAGACCACTGTTTACATCCTTCTGACCATGGAGCTAGGAAGGGAGTGGAGGGAGCGATAGTTGATTTTCTTGAAGCCAATTTCCTCCCCCATTTGATAATTTCTTACTTGGCTTTATCTGTTTGTTTCTTTATCAAATATTCTTCAAATCGATATCCGTCTCAGTTAATTTAATAGCATGGTTTAATAGTAATATATTAATGAAATATTGGGATAATTTGAACGTTTGGACATCCTAAGATGGCCGCCGCGGGAAATACTTGGCTTCAATGAAACCTGCTGATAAGAGCCTTTCACTCCCTCCACTCCCTTCCTAGCTCCATGCTTCTGACAGCAAAATCTAACCCCTCTGTCTCAGATTCCAACGTGTGTTTCGCGTGGATCGTGTGTGTCTGTGTTTTGTTTTGTGTAGTTCTTCCCTGTTAATTGGTACGTATTATCACTGTAATGGAGTGGACCAAATGCCGTACTACCAAACTAATCGAACTGTTTGAACAGGAGTCTGTTTTGTGGAATGTTCGAAGCTCACATCACAAAAACTCAAACAGCCGTGTTGATGCCCTGCAACGAATTGCTGAAGCATTAGGGTCAAAAAGTGATGAAATAGAAAAGAAACTTCATAATATTCGTTCGCAGTATCTCAGGGAAAAAACGAAGATTGAGAAAAGCAAGAAGAGTGGGGCAGGTGCCAGTGACGTCTACGTGCCTAAGTGGTGTTACTACTCACTTTTAAGCTTTCTGAGCAACTCGACTGAGAATCTACCACACACGAGTTCACTGAATTTAAATTTGGTAAGTACAATATTGAATATATGTTGATGATTTTTGTTTAAATCTTTTGATTTTAATTATTTCAACATCAAAATAAAAAAAAATATTGCGGAAAGTATATGGTTTAAAACCAAAATCAAGTACAATACAACAATGCTGGTATACTTTCTTTTATTATGCATGTTTTATAATATCATATCATTAAGCAATATAATACTAGTATAATATTACTTTTGGTCAATGAAAGGGCACACCAGTTAAATAAATGGTGTCTTGCCAAAATATGATTAATATTTTACAGTATTTATGAAAGGTATACAACCATTCTTAGTTTCTATAGTAACAAAATGATTAGTTTAGCCCGTTTTGGGCGCTAGTGAAGAAAATAATACACTTAATAATACACTAATAATACTAATAATAATAATAATATACACTGCCGTAATAATACACTTAATAATAACTTGATAATAATACACTTTGCCGTCCTAAGCATATCGTTGCTGCCATGGCAATGGCCGACTGTGAAAAAAGTGAGCCAGTTCTTGACGAACAAATACACCGGGATTTTCCCCTTTATTTTTGCACCATCGAAGTCCGGTAAGTTCCTGTCCTTCACTCCTCCAAGTGCCGTTGATGACATTTCCATTGCTGTCTTCAGAGTCAAAAGTCTGGGCGGAGCTGTAGATATTAGCCGAAGAATTTTTTCTTAAAAAATTATGCAGATAAGCACAGCTCAGTGTCACCCATTTAGCTGATTCTGGTTGAAGTAGGATGGGTTTTCTAAGTACTCGAAAAACGCTACTCATTATCCCGAAAACATTTTCAATTACCCTCCTTGCTCTTGAATGCCTATAGTTAAAGGCTCTTTCAATGGTGCCCTTTACATGTCTTCCCACAAACGGTTTCATCAATCTTTCTGATAGAGCAAACGCATCGTCGGCAGCTATCACATACGGAATTTCCACGCTTCTTCCTGGTAAACACCGTCCATTAGGAATGTTCAGTTTGTTTTGATACAGCGCAGCATATAGTTCTGTATCCAAAAAAACACCGGCATCACATTCACGGCCCTGAACGCCTACGTCAACAAATAAAAAGCTGTAGTTTGCGTCACATAGTGCCATTAAAACAATGCTGAAAGTTCCTTTATAATTGTAATACAGGCTACCACTATTGGCTGGAGCTTGAAGCACAACATGCTTTCCATCGAGGGCTCCTATGCAATTTGGGTAGTTCCATTTAGAGTAAAACCCTTCGGCCACATCATTCCACCCTTCTCCGTTATTTGGTACCTGAAAATAATTAATAAAGTACAGAAAAACTTTATATAATCGTGTACTGCACAATGTACAAAATATACTACTTGGTTCAAACAATGTAGCTAATTATTTTGTTCCTTTTCAGACCCAAGATGACTTAACCCAAGAACGAGATGAGAGTGACCCTGATGATCCACCCGAAGATAACGACGGGGCTGATAGGGCTACTAGATCAGAACCTGCGATTGAAGAAGTCAAAAGATCTGCGCGACAGGAATCCCAAGAGCCACCAACCAGAAAAAGAACAATCTCAAACAAAGGAAGTAAGCCACCATCGAAAGTGGGTGGTTTGGAAAAGAAAATCAATCACGCATATGAAGTGCTGACAACAACTATGACTAAAAATAAGGATGAGGACGAGTGTTTTGGAGAATATGTAGGAGAATCATTGAAAAAGTTCCAAGATAGGAAAACTAAAGCTTGGATACGTCATAGTATTTCTAATATCTTGTACCAAGCTGAATGTGGGGGAGCAGGAGGACACATGTTTCCTCCATGGAACAATAGCCAGAACACATTTTACCGTGCACAACCGCCGCAACCATTTCCTGGATACAACCAATATAACCCTGCTAGTAGTTCTTCATCTAGTCCATACCCTTCCCCTCAAGCAAACAACCAGCAACCACAGCTGTCTCCTGGAGAAGTACAAACTAACCAAACCCCAGTAGAAGATT
>JAGFPH010004839.1:36284-110208 GCA_018207615.1 Philaenus spumarius | reverse complement strand
CACAAGCTGAACTACCTGACTCACTCACTGCCTGGGCTGTACTGAGCGGCGAGGAGAAGTCAAGCCGTTGCTGGGAATGCCCATAGACACCGAGCCACGGCTGGCGCCACCAACGGATTTCGGACCGGTTGGAAAGCCGACCGAGCCAAGCCACTGCTTGGAAACTACGTCATAATTGGCTTGTGGAGCCCATACACGGACAGCCGTTGCTGGACATACAACCGCTGGCAAGCAACGGCTGTCCGTGTATGGGCCGCTTTAGGCGCTCTCTAAGAAAGGGTATGAAAAATTTCGATATTTTAGGAGGGGTTTGGGGGGATCAAATTTACTAAAATCATAATTTCAGATCTTTTGCTTTTATTATTTAAGATCTATATATATAAAAGCCAAATACCACTCACTAACTGAACACTTCAAAAGATTACAATTACGTTAAAAAGACTGAAAATACTAACCATCACGGGCAACGCCGTACGTGTCAGCTAGTATAAAATAAACTTAAGTGGTTATATAAAGTTTGTTGTTTTTACATACAGCCAGCTTAATTCAAGAAAGATAATTAAGGATGAAATAATTGTTCTTTCAACCATTAGAACTCAATATTTACAATGTTTAACATATATGCAACACTATTGTTATGTGTATGTCAAATATTAATACTTGAAACAGTAATTTTGAGTTTAACCATAAAACAAAACACTGCAGGCCTAAAGCTTAAAATTGGCAAGGTTTTTCTTTCACATCCTGAACAACATACTAAACACCTTAACTATCCTGTGTCTGTGTTCTGAAATTTCAGGGGGAGATTTCTTGAAAAGTCTTGAGAGGAGCACAGCTTAGCTTAGAAGCAGGACCACCTAAATGACATTTTGGTTATTTATGCGATATTGGTATTGGCAAACGCAGAAATTTAATGTGCATCTAGTTGTGCAGTTAGTTTAGTAAAAATCCCACAGGCAGCGTTACTAGTGCTGTTTGGCAGTGCCGCCAATATGACAAGGCAAGACTAGTACACACAGCCCAAACGACTTCAGTCATTGCTTTTATCTAATAAGCGGAGCTAGCGTTAGGTAAGCGTTTATATTCTTAAACTATTTAGGATATTGTTAATTTTAAGATGATTGATAGTGTGAACACTATTGTAGATAAACATATTTTGTTACTAAATATTACCATTTATACTGTTAGAATCCCTATTAAAGCAAACAAAAACGTTTAGGCGGTACTGCAGATGATGCTTGGAGTGTCATACAACAGCAGTTGTACAATACTGCTCTCACTCTTTTTTATGGTCAACTATTTTCTCCGTTTATTACAATATTTAAAATGATTCTTTGTTATAATAAACTATTATTGCTATCTTGGTATTAATAAAAAAGTTGTTATTACATTTTTATATAAGAATATGTGAGAAGTTATCAAATGGAATTCTCAAAAGTGTGTAAGGTCAGCAGTTAGAGGTTGCAATACCCTTACAGAGGAGCAGAGGCAAAAGATATTTCAGTGTTATTGAAAAAAATTACCTGGGATCAAAGAAAAGTTTTATAACCAATCATTTAGAAAAAAGTGCAGTCAAAAGAAGACCAGTAGAAGCAGCCCAATCACGACGATCAGAGACATTGACTTACTACTTAACAGTTGATAGTAAAAACTTAAAGTATGTCAAAAAATGTTTTTGCAAACATTGGGGATCAAGAAATGGACAGTTAGATACTGGTTGGGAAATGAAACCTTGAACGATAGTGGTGCTGCAATATTATATGAGGCTTAACATGAAAATGTAAAAAAAATACTAGGGGTAAAGAAGAAGAACAGGTTTTCTTAAACAAATTTTTTGAAAACTTACCTAAGTTCCCTTCTCATTACTGCAGAAGCAATACAAAAAAGTTGTATTTAGAAACGGTAATAGTCTCAAAGACTCAACTATTCCAACTGTATAAACAAAAATGTATAGAAAACAACATGAATACCTTATCAACATATTCTTTTTGGCGAACTTTTACAAAACTAAACCTTGCTATTCCTGTCCCTAAAAAAGACTAATGTGACATGTGTTCTGCCTATGACATAAAAAATGGGACTGTATCTGAGGAGCAGTATCAAGAACACATTAAATCTAAGGAAGCAGCCCGAAAAGAAAAGGAGCTGGACAAAGAAACTGCTAAGAATGGACTCTGTTATACATTTGTTCAAGACGTAGAAGTTGTGAAGCTAACTCCTAGCCTTAATTTCACATCTATTATAAGACAAAGTTATGTGTCCATAACTTTACAAGTTACAATTTAGCAACAAAAGATGTCATGTGCTACTGGTTCTACGAAACCTGCTCTAATTTGGAAGCTTCTAATTTTGCTTCTTGTATTATAGACAATATTAAAATAGTTTTGGTGATTGTTACAAAGCCCATCATTTTATGGTCAGACGGGTGGGCTGCTCAAAATAGAAATGCCACACTGGTGAATGCCTTGCTGTACCTATCAATGGAATACAATGTTGAAATAGAACAAAAGTGGCTAGTAAGAGGCCACACATACAATCATGGAATGTGATTCAGTTCACAGAATAGAGGCTTTTCTACAACCACACCATGGTAAGAAGGGAAGGAAAGAAATATATTTGCCAAGTAACTATCACACCATTACGCTTGAAGCAAGAAAAGAACCACGTCCTTACCAGTCTGTGTTTCTCACATATGACTTCTTCAAGGACTTTTCAAGCTCAGAAACCATGTACTATGAATCTATAAGACCTGGATGAACACGTGATGACTCCAAAGTAAACGATCTAAAGGCTTTAAAATATCAGCCTGACGGGAAAATATTGTATAGGCTGTCATTTGATAGCAACTACAAACAACTACCTTTACCAAGACAAACCAAAGCAGACAAGAAATGTGAAACCCCGTCAAGTATTCAAACAGTAAAACACTTCACCCTACTGAAAGAATTCCCTCAACTGAACAAAGTGTACCAGTTCTCCCTTTGATGTTATTCGGGAATCCCTGATCAGCGTGTATTTGCATCGACTTCGTAAGTTTATGGAAGGCGTGACTGTAACTGTCGATGCAAAATGGACGTTACCCACAAACCCAGAGGAATTATTTAATTATCAACCCTAATTTACCCGATTGCCTTTAGCCGTAGTCACCAAATCCGATTCTGCCAGCTTTTAACGAGCGCTTAATTAATTATATATAAATCTAACTATTGCACTTTAACTTAATCTAAACACTAGTCACCATATGTACACGATTTGCTTGCAACCGAACCAAACTTATTACCACTAAATATTCATTACGAGTGCGCGATTTGTTATAAAATGACGATACGCGATTACCGATTATAATTATAAATTAATTTAGTTTGCTTATGGCATAATAAGGAACGTTAGAGTGAGCCTAGAACTTCGTCGCCGACGGACGCTGTTGACCTGCAGCTTGCGTGTAGTTGATAGGTCGGGACTCCGTACTCGACTGATTTATAGGTCAATGTCAAGTACAAGGTCGGTTCATACGCGCATGCGCGCAACTATTGTAGCTCAAGGCAACGGACTTAGGTAAGTCGTTGCAAAAGACAGACTCCCAATCAAGGAATCAAAATACCGCCACCTTCAAGAACTTAAATATCTAATCCCAATAGACTGCCAGGCCTTTTACAATAGCATCCCGTATCGTCCTGCTAAGAAACCACTTGCTGGTTTTCAACAAAATAAAAAGACTGGTCATCAGATTGACAAAACAAAAAGCAGTTGTTCAAAAGCACCACTAAGAAGAAAGGAAGAAAAAAGACACAATGAAAAACAAATTAAATCTAAGAAGAAACAAATTGTTGAGCAGGAAGGTGATAAATACAAGAGCGAAAGATATTTTAGTTACCAATAGAGAGTGTGCAAAGTGAAGCATGTAGACACATCTTAAATGCTAAACCCTACTTAACAGTCGTGTGATGTCACACACTGTGATGAGTAAATTTCAGTTCCTCATGCTAGTTACTAATTGTTATGTTTAAAAGTGTGTTAATATTGTTAGTTTATCTAAAAATAGTTATCTAAAATAGTTTAGTTAAAAATATTGTTTAAAAAAATAATTTGGTAAATTAAAAATCTGTACTTGTTATTGATACGAGTGTATTCTATTTAAAGACTGAAAACTTTTCATTTATTAGAATAAAAATCTGTATTTTGTTATTGATGCAAGTATAATAAGTATTCTAAGACTGAAAAATTTGCATTTATTATAGTAAAAATCTGTATTTGTTACTAAACAGAGTATAATAAGTGTTCTATTTAAGACTGAAAAATGAGTATTTATTAGAATAAATAATACTCTATCTAAAGACTGAAACATTTGCTTACATTATAACTCAAACTATGTGCCTTTTAGATGAAGAGTGCTATAATACCGGTAATTATAAGTCTTTTCTAGCTTTAGGTTTAGAGTGATTTTTATGACGATAATTAGCTTAGTAAATATTTTTTTATGCTTTATAATGTAATGAGCTAAACACAGTGAATGTTATGAAAAGATACAGTGTTGTATCTTCAATTTTTTCCATTAGTTTTACTTTACAGTCTAAAGTGTTATACAAACTTTTATATTTGTGTTTTATATATTAAACAATTGTGTTTTAACATTCTGATAAAAGACTTTTTATTTATAATACCAAAATCTTCCACCTAATATTTAATTAGGATAAGTGCCTAGAAATGTTAATAATTAACGTTCAATTCCGCCTAAAGGACAGTAAAACTAGACATTAACCAATGAGGAAATTACTACATTTACACTTTCAGTACTGCCTAAAGGGTGAAGTTCAAACCGCTAAAAGGCCATCACTTACACAAATGCAAGTGCACTACCGCCTAAAGGACAAAGATTAAGGTTTATAAGAGCAGGACATATAGGAATTGAAAATAAAAATTTTTCATATGTAAACATATTCTGTTATTTGAAAACTTAAAGTTAGGCTTAGAAATAATTTAACTCAAACATTTCAGCAGTTGCTTTGTTTGCTAATCAGTTTTATACCTCTCCTGTAAAATAACTTAAATGTCATAGGCCCTGCTGCTTCTAAGCATATGACATGACATTAAATGTACCATTATCACTGATTTTAATCAAAGTTCAAAAACAATTGACGTTTAATTAGCACACCAACAAAATAAAATCTGTACAAGACAAAGCCTTATATAAGACAAACATTTAACCCTTGAGAACTCACGGAGTATGTCGTCACACTGGAACTGACGCGAGGTGTTTTAGACCACACTGTATTAGTCAGGTAGTAGGGCAAAATAACTATGTTATTAAATGTATTTTATAGTATAATTTATAATTTAAAGTATTAAAGAACTTACTTACATTTAAAATAGAATAACAAAAAAAAATTTACAAATGATTGTTTATACCAAAAAATTAACAACAACAGACACTCGCACGCGGAAGAAATAACCGCATACAACACAAGGGATTAGTAAGCGGACTATAATCACTGTTTGCCACCAACTAAATTAAAAGTTTTGCATGTCTCGCCTCCCTAACTAACTGGAAAAAGAAAAGAAGGGATAGAGGGGAAGTTTGCTCAAGGTCAAATATTCAGAATTCATAAATATCTAAAGGTGCGGTCGAAAAGACCACGCTACGAGTTCTCAAGGGTTAATGACACAGGCTATATTGTTAACAGATATTACTCATTTCATTTGGTTTCATTTTATTGGTCTTGCAGGTAGTACAATATACCATATAATACATGCTAATTATTAAATAATTTAACAACTAATTGACAAATAATTACCTTTAAAACACAGAATAGGCAATAATAATAATAAATTAAAATATTTACACATAAAAAAAAACGACCCAAACAAGAAAGCGTGAAATGAGATCAGATTCTTCATAGGAGACTAAACCCAAAATCATGGCACATAAACTCCTCCACATAGTAAAGATACAGACTGTTTTAAAAGAATTGAAACTTTGTAAATTAAATATTTTAATGGGAAGTTTATTTATGAATAAAACACTTGCTTGTAAAGGAAGTTTACTATATAAACCCAACCTGTGCCGATTAGCACAATAGTTACAAGCAGACGTGGTGTTATAGTTATGTATGTCCTTGTTCTGAACATATTCACACTTACATTTAAAATAGAGAATTACTTATTTATTTATAGCAGAAACACCACAAGGTGCATAGCAACGTCATTATAATAACTACAGCTTAGTCCTATACATAACATAATAAACCCAAAATAACAATAGCAGATATAGCACCTAAAAATTAATAAATAATAAAACTCTAAAAGAATAATAACAATAGTAAAACCAACAATACAAATAAATATAGAAACAGGACTAAATTCAACAACTTAAACAATCAAAGTACCAACATTCAATCCCCTACAAACTCCAGCACATGCTCGCACCCGACCACAAGAATATGCAAGAGCTGAGGAATACTACCAGTCAATAAACTCCTCCACCGAGTAAAAGGATCCAGACAACAAAAGTCGTCTAAGGCTTTTTTTAAAAATGACATAATTTTCAATATTTTTTAAGCTTTCAGGTAATTTATTTAACAATGCTACACCAGCTTGTGATGGTAGCTTTTTGTGCTTACTGAGCCTATGTTGGAATAGACGTAAGTAACTTCCAAATCGGGTACCATAGTCATGTACATCCTTATTTAGTGTTGTTTTACACTTTGCAACGATCTACCACCCCCTCTAAAGCTCAGTTCTACCTCGATTTTCGCAATCCAACTAATTAGTGTTTAAAAATAATTAAATTTATTACCTTTTTTGGCTCCTGGCTAGCTCCACCAGTCAAGTCAAGAGGGTAGCTCGTCTTTGCAAGGATATTTATCGTTAGTTTCTTACCTTACGATAAAACCCTTAATTATTTTTTGCCAAGGAATATTTATGCTATTTAATTTTTTAGAGACTAAACTCTGCCCGGAGTCGTGCCTTTCGGAGAACAGTAATCTTCGTTATATCCAGCCAATCCTTACTTAATATTTGCACTTTTTAAAATTAAATTTGGATTTGGTAATTTACTCAGAATAAAAGATTCTGTTGTTTGGAAAATAGAATATAAACTTTAATCACTCTTATTTTATATTATTTATATAGTTTAACAATCGGATCCTTTATCCTTAAAATACAAAAAAAATTTCTTAGCTAAAATTCTGTGAAATCTTTTCTACACAATGTAACTTCAAAATCAATAAAAAATAACCTTTTTGTGAAAGATAGATAGAATATGTTTAAATTTATTTTTTATAATTTTTATTCCCCAAAATTTAAATATTAAAAATTTTAAAAGTAAAGCCCTACTCGTCAATGCTGTAAACTATGAAAAATTATAAAGGTGTCTCCGACACTACCTTGTTTCGTATACGGTGTATTCCTTCTTGGAGATCCTGAGTCCGGGATTGGTGCGATGTTCTAGAAGTCCCGATCTGGAACGCAGTTCTGGAAGTCCGGGATCTTGTCCTTCGATGTCGCCTTTCCGTGAATTCGTCTGGATTCCTCCTGTGAGTTCGGATGCCACGTGATAACAGACCTCGCCGCTGTTATCCTGGATCTTCCCTTGAAGTTCTCGGCGATAGTATTTTCGACGAAATATAGCGTTTATTTTACTACGCTATGAACTAGATTGATTTTTTTTCTGTTGTATACTTTACTAAATATTTAGATTTACGAAGTATTAAAATCTTTGAATTTATTATGCTCTGCTGTGATACGATGATCTAACGAGATGCGTGGAGACTTTCCCGGAGTTTCTATTACGACTGACGAGGCGAACCGCGTTTTTCGGCAAGCTCCGGCAAAGGCCTATATTAGCCTACCAACCCTTCTACTCAATTTCCCTTTTGTTTTTGGTGTGGCGCTCGGGCGGTAATTACTTTAGAATTTTTTCCTTATTTTTCCCATAATCCTGGTTGTTTTCTCTACTCGAATATATGTAAAATTTATATTTTTGGCATTGTTTTCAAAATTAATTGATTTTGTACATTGGCAATTATATTGGCTAGACTGCAGAATGGGCGTGTCTTTACCTTTGGCCGACCGACAATTCTCTTCAAGAAAAATAATCAACTTTTGCCTGTTCCTTATGGTTTGCGAGATTTGTGACCATTTATTCCCAAATTCCTGTAACTCGGCTTCCCGTGATCGGATCGGGTTCTGGATGATGTCATTTTGTTCAGCTTGGTTTACTGGCTACGCACAAACTCGATTCGTAGTTGTACGACGTCGCGTTCCCGTTCCACACCTTTTTCGCGATCGCGTTTTTCTTGACTCGCGGTTTTTCCAAATTATAAAGTTTTTTATATTTTTTTATGGTCATACTGTATTGTTTACGTTTTTCCACTAAACTAGTCTTTTACCGTTTTTGAATTGGTTAATTATTGGTTGAGTTATTGTCCTTTTCGTATCATCACTTTTTGTCTAAATATGTTAACACCCCTTTTACCTTAAATTAATCCTTTTTTCTATCTTTCACAGGTTTTGACATTTTATACTAATTATTATCTCTATTTTTATATCTTATCATTTTTTCTATTAACCCTTTATTTATAGGTGAAAATAGGCATTTTACTTTTTTACCTAAAAACGTTAATAACTCTTAAATTTATTCTTTGATATTATTTAAACGTGACTAATTTTGTTAAAATCTTTATGTATTTTAATTAATTTACTACTTTTTACTAAAACTGTACTTTAAACTACTTTGATTTAATTTTCCTTTTTTAATTACTTTTTATTTAATTATTTTTATATTTACCCTTTAATTTTAACAAAAACTTTTTTCGTAATTTGTCTATTTTTCTAATGGTCTCTCAATACCCTTATAAAGATTTTAAAAACTTTCAAAATTCTGACTTTTAACTTTTTTTCTCGCTTTTATTTTGCTAATAACTTTTTATTCCTTTATTTAATTCCAAATTGTGATTTGACTTTTTTATTACCATGATTATTCTACATATTTTGATACTTTAAAAACAACTTTTTTATTTTAATAATTTTTCCATTGTTCTCTAGCCAGCTTGTTTCATTTGGCTGCTGAGATTCGAACAACTTTGAACATGAAAAGTTAGCCTAACTTGCTCTGTATATTGGCGTCTGAAGGACTTAGTAGATTTTATAAATAAAATGAAAAAATATTTCATTGAGCGGATAGGCCTATTGCTTAATCCGTCTCAACTTGTATTTAATGTATAAAATGACTTCAAAAATATACATGCTAGGAAGTGTCAATATTCCTAGCTCCCGAAAAGCATTTCTACATGACCCCATATTATTTATATGTGCTACAAGCCGTACTGACTTTTTTTGTAATCTAAAAAGCCTTTTCACTTGTTGAGATGAACAATCACCCCATACTATGATTCCATAGTTCAAGTGAGGATGTATAAGCCCATAGTAGGTTGTTAACATTGTGGATAGATTACAATAGTGCCTGAGATTTCTTAATACAAAAATTCCAGAGCAAAGTTTTTTGCATATATTGTCTGTATGAAATTTCCAAGTTAGTTGGTTATCAATGACCAACCCCAAAAATTTAGCAGAACTTGCCTCTTTAATAATATTATCCCCCAACATAACAGTTGGCCTGAACTTTGCACTATTTTTGTTTAAGTTAAAGTATAAATAATTTGTTTTGTCTTGATTGACAGTTAAATTATTTTCACTAAAGTACTGACTTGCAGCATTGACTTCGATAAATGCTTTCTGTTCAAGGATTTGAACATTTCTTGCTCCTAAGCTAATCGTTGTGTCATCTGCATACTGAACCAAATTATCAATACATACAGATGAGCATAAGTCATTTATATATAAAAGAAATAAAACGGGTCCTAAAACTGATCCCTGTGGGACTCCATAGTTAATTAGGTTTTTATTAGAAAGCCTTCCTGCAACCTGTACACGTTGAGTCCTGTACATCCATTACATACATACTTGGAAGCGTTAAAATTCTCAATTCTCTAAAAGATTTTTTTACAAGAGTGGTGTTTATTTAATCCTGCTATAAACCTTGCAGATTTTTTTGCAGGGCAATCACTCTTTGCTTATTCTGAACAGATGAATTTCCACAAAGTAGAAGTCCATAGTTCAAATGTGGATCTATTAGACCATAGTAAGCTATTAAAAGAACTAAAGAGTTACAATATAATTTTAAATTTCTTCATCCAAATATTCTTAAACTAACTTTATCACTGATGCTATTGACATGGTAGTTCCAGGTCGGCTTGTTATCTAAGGTAAGACCCAAGAACTTAATTGAATATACTTCTTCAAGATTTTTTCCTTCAAGAGAGGCACTTAATAATTCAAATACTTAGTTTCTTCTGGATACAACTCAAATACAAGAAGTTAATAATTTTGGGTAATTAAGGAAGCTCTTATTGTATAAACTTTAAGTATATAATGTGCTAACAGCTTCATAAATACAAGGGCGCATCCAGCAAGGGTGTGACAGCAAAAAAAAAAAAAAAAAAAAAGAAGAAAATACAGAAAGAACATAGCTGAAAAAAAATAGAATGAATTGAGAAAATGTGAAAACTACATTAACCCTATAATATGCAACCAATGCTATAGCGTTGTCTCAGCTCGCTGTAAATGCACAATACGTCGTCTCAGATAAAGCAATTTGTATTGAATATTTCACCCACTAAAAATCATACAATCTCAATAAAACAAAAACCATTAGAAATAAAATGTTTTAAACATTAAGTTTTGCATTTAAATGGTTGTTCTAAAACGTATATTTACATATGTAATCATTCTTTTAAAATTTGTAGTTTTATAAATAGCTAATGCCGCGCCAGAAAACACAAAGAAATGACACAAACTTGTCACTATTCTAAAGCTGAAAATCGTTCAACAGAATTGTTTTGAAAAGAATATAAAGACACCACATTTGGATTCGTCAAAATTTGAACTTTCTAACACTGCCTTCTAATTACTTGTCACTCTTATAGTTTCTTAGATATGAAGTTTTCTGTAAACCCTTGCAATTGGACAATTCCAATGAGAAATCACATTTTTCATCGACATATCTATTACAAATCGATATATTTGTATTCTTCAAAGCAATAAGCGCTTTACCCATTACTTTTTCCCATTGTCCACAGCGTCTAGAACTATATACGATACGTTTGTGAGAGATTTGTTTGATCTAATTTAGCGAAACAAAGTGAAATAAGTTTATAAAATAAGAATTATTAAGTATACAGTTAAATTCTTTGTTTTATTCTCTACAATTTGTTATTATTAAATTTAATTTTTGAGTAAAGTAATATATTCCAATATCAAAGCCCACTAAAGAATAACGTTGAGGGACGGGCTTGTGTACAGCAAGACCTTGAACGCTCCAATCGCCGTAGTGCGACGTTGTCACGTTCTTCCCACGCTTCTAAATGAACGCGGCTGACTCAACGCATTTATAATTCTTTAAACTTGCGTGCGATCAAGCTTCGAGCGGAAAATACCAGAAGTGTTCGAGGCTAGTAGATATGGCAACGCTGCGCGCCCATCCTATTGGCCGCCTTGCAACGGTATTCTTTAGTGGGCTTTGATATAAATAATGTTTCAAAATAAACTTAATTTTGTTAGCGGTCTTGTAGTAGAAACATAAAAACTGGTTTTTTAAAATGCTTTTTAGAAATTGAAATTGAAAAATGTTTACTACTTTTTATGATGGGCTAAGGTTGAATTTTTTATGTTACTGGAAATTTTTGTTTCTTGAGCTAACAACTTTTAAAATTGTACATCCATAATTTTTTAATTGCATATATGAATTATTTGGTCCTTTTTCTACAAAATAGCCATGGAACCCTTTTTGGATTGGGAATTGGGATTGGGGGTTAATATATTCGGCAAATTTTTGAAAAAATTATTGCAAAACGTAAAAAATCCGGGCGAATTAACAAGGCCAGTTCTAGGATTGAAAGTAAATTTAGCATACATGGCGATGAAAAACAAGTAAAACCATAATTGTTGGAAAATGTTGAACGAAGTAAAATGCTGATTTTTAAAATATCGCCAGGCGGGTAGCTGACATCTGTCTAAACTATCAACTAACACACACCCATACCTAGTGCAAATGAGTGAGTAGGAACAGTGCATATGCCATGTTCTGTCTATCGTGTGCTACTTGTTAGTTCGTTCTGACTTTTGATCTCAGGCGCAAAGTTGTGCTAGTGGATAGTGGAATTTTGTGATTTTATGAGACTAACTGATGCCATTACAAAACATACAAGTAAATTTCTATTTGAATTTGTATACATGTAAATAAATATCAGTACCAATTTTTTTGATTTATTTGTTTCAAAGTATTATTTTAACGACAAGAAAAAACAAAAACCGGACCGTCCCCCATTCTCTCAGCGGTATTCTATATCCCCCTCCCAAAACTGCCACACCTGTCCAGACGTTCTGGATCCAGCCTTGCGTAAATATTTGGAAAAATATTATATGATTGATTTGTTTTTTATACTAAGCTGAACTAATGCTGTGTGTTAAGACATTGAAGTTCAACTACCTTGCATCAAGTGTTGCATCGTTACAAAAAATTATTTAATCAAGGTCGTAGTGTTTTGTCAAACAAAGTAACTTCAATCATAACTTACTTTTGGTACAGTAAATTCCAAAGTGAAGTTGGCCTCTCCATACTCATCAGGGACTAACACGACATCCTTGCTAAAACTAATGTATATATATTCTACTGGATCAAGTATTAAGAGGGACTGAAGACTCCCTGAACAGTTCTGAGATGCTTCGGCATACAATGTCGTTCTTAGAATCCAGTCGTCACCACTAGGTTCTGTTTCGACGGTGATATATCTGGCAAACACATAGTCGTAGGCTTCAAAAGTAATGTTCTTCCTGTACAGTCGAAAACAATTAAAGTTTTTAAAATTGAGTGAAGTAATCATATTCAGTAAAACATTTTTATTTCATTTTGTCCAATTTTTTTAACAATTTTGCTTACTATAAAGCAAGGTAAAATGAAATATTTGTACATATTGTTGTATAAGATATTTTTTATGAATATCAATCATTTTTTTACCATACTAGACTTATTATCAAAGTAGGAAGTTAACATTATATTTTCCATTCATAAATTTTACAAGTCTGTTTACGTACACTTATTTGAAAGAAACTCATATCACACTGTGATGGAATAGCAAAGGAAGTAACTCATTCAGTTTTGCATGTTTTTATTAAATTACTTGAATGCACTCTTTCCTTTGTAGAGACACATTATATTTGCTTAAACATTATATGAAACAATGTCTTTTTCTTGAAGGAAATAATAACCATTTATTTTTTTATGAATAAAGGTAATTTTGTGAATAACTGTCATACACATCTTTTCTGGCAATAAAAATTTAAAAAGTTTTCCAGAACTGTTTTTATAAACAATTGAAAAGCTGTAATGGTGACTATAGGTTAAATTTCTACAGTTTATTATATATATAGTTAGGTAAAGTATTTATATATTTCTCAATTTTGAGATCAGACCCACCTGATTGTGTAACTAAAAACAATGCTTAGCACATTCAAAAAGTTTACCAGAATCAAATGTGTTTAAAGTTCATTTTTAAAATAAAAACTTTGATCCATTTAATAAATAAACATTGTTTGTATTATCTCTCTAATACGAGCAAATAAAAATAGAAGTTACATCAACTTCTGTCTACTACTTTTTCCTCTAAAATACAGCTGTTATAAAATAGACCAATCTCTTTGCTAGAACACACTGCAGTCTACTGATATTCCTGCAGTAAGATATAAACAGTTATTGTAAGAAAACCATAATAGATAAATAAAGGCTCTCACTGAATTTTGTATGATCTTTTCACTACATACAAAAAACTCTTCTGCTTATTGATTTGGTATACTTTTATCGATTGGACCAGCATAATACATAAAAAAAAAACAATTATTTTTTTTATTTTTAACAAACCATTTCACTCTTTTTGATTACTGTTTAGTCCCATTTTGACAATACTTATGATTTAAAAGATTAATCTCATTAAGGACTGTAGTTTTATAGTTGAATCATAACAAATGCAAACTTTCCCTCTTTATATTAAAATATTATTAATAGATTACTGATAATATTTGTGGTCAAAATTAAATTTGCTGACCGATTAGAGAATTGATACTTCAAAGTTTGAAGTTGCTGGTAAATCAGGTTGAAGACTATGAATGTTTGTTTTATTATAATATAAAACAATATTTTTTATCCGATGGTAGTCTGTTGGTAAAAACCATAAAAAACCTAACAGAAAGTATTTCAAACTAAAAGAAAATAAACCAGTAAAAGTAAATCTAGAAGTAAATGTTGACAACTTATTATATCTTCAAACATTCTTTAGTAAAAGCTGCACAGGAAATCTGTTGAAGACATGGATAAAGTTGTATTCATAGAAAGTGTTGTCAAACTGACATGCAAAGTAATGGGAGAGGACATAATACAAAAACTTCTACATTACTTATGTGAAAAGAAATGTTATAAAACAAGAAAAGTAATTATTTCTATTATTTCTAAAGAAAATGCATTTTTATTTTAATGATTCTTATAAAGAGAGGATAAACTTTAATTGTCGCTGTCAGACTGTTCTAATTAATAAATTTTAAATGAATTGGAGAAAAGGATCTGTACCATTTTAGAGATTGTTTTGGAAAAATGTCTTTGCTGTCAGTTTTTAGTTTACCCATTAATTGGTAAAATGTCAGATAAAAAAACTTTGAATTTGGTTTTGTTCAGTTGTGCTCTGTGAGTTTTTCAATTATTCTAATTCTGAAAAAATAACCGTTATTATTTCAATCTGAAGGAATAATACCTAGAAAAAACATACATCAATAGCAGTGACACACAATATTGAAAAGCCGCTACGGTACCTAATCAGTTGAGCTATGTTGCTTCCATACAAATTTTGTGTATTTACAATTATAATTGAAATCTCATCATTTCAAATTGTAGGTTTTAAACAACAAAGAATTTTTCTCAAACATAACTCTTACATGACTATATACTGCAATAAATGTCATCCCATTTTGAAATTACTGTATCTAACTGTAAATTTAAGATGTTCTCAGTGTAAAACACATACCCAAATCTAAAGCATAAATAATTCTTCACTTCAAACTTATCATTTACAAATTCATATAGTCAAAAAAATAATGTAGCTTACCAAATTCCCATTGAAGGGAATGCAGGGCCCCAATCCCAGCCGAAAGAAGCCTGCATTTTTCGTAGATAATTAGCGTGACATTCTCCATTGTACTCTGGAGGGACGCATTTCGGAGGAACTTCATACTCTGATTCCTTGGCATATTGCAAAGCTGCTGCAACGGGGGAAGTAAATACGACCTGCAAGGAATTGTTGGTCACCTATCCAAAAGTAAAACCAAAAAAATTTAAGAATATTAGAATGCATAAATAGAAATAATAATGGCATGAATCATATTAAATCACTTACACAAATTGATACTGATTCAAAATAAAGAACTTTGTTATTTAATTTGATATTATTAATAATAATTTAACATAACTGTAAATTACAAATATATATTTGTAAAAAAAATACAACATAGAATTCTTACCAGGTGATGACCTTTCGAAATTAAATAACTCGAAATAATAATAATTTTTAAATAAAATAGTCTGTTTTGAGTCTACCTTCACAATTTGCATTGGTTAAATGTTAATAAATACCAAAGACAAATTAAGGTTCAGCAGTAATCTTTCTCATTTATATTAGTTTTGTTATACCTTATTTTTTTTAGTTTAAAAATTTTATTTCAATTTTCTTACTATGCATTCTTTTAATAATTTACACAATTTTGTTTTTGTGTGGCATAATTTAATCTGTTTTGTTTGTTGGGAGCATAATATAATAGTCATTGTAACAGAACTATTCCTGAAAATTTATAATATAAATTTTTGTCTTCATCAAAAAGAGTTTATTTTATCTTATTATATAGTTACTTATGAGTCATATTGGAAGGATATTTAGTTCTCTAAACCTTTGAAAAGAAGGATGACTTCTGCTTTAAAACAATGTGCTTCTCAGTTGTTTGAAACAATGAAGTTTCAGTTATTAAACTTAGTGTAATAATAGGCTCACCAACAATATAATAATATAACAAATCGTGTCTCTTTCACATTAAATCAAAGTTTTTCACCATGAATATACTTTGGAACATTGTGAACCTTTTAACAAAATCTAATTGTACTATTTTTAGATAGTTAAAAGGTTTTAATCATTTTACAAAACTCTGTACATAAAAAAAATAATAATAATACAAATCAAGGATATACAAAGGCATTTGGCGGTTTTACCTTTGTTTGTATGTGTGTATTATCTTACATTTATTTTCATTATTTATTTGTAACTAACTATTGATTGTAACAGGCTTCAATAGGGTTAAGGATCTAATAGTGAGACAAAATTGTATACTTATTCGGACATTTGCCATCATTTGTGTGTTAAATAATCAAACACGACGTTTCGGGAATACAAATCAATTCCCGTTCTCAAGTGACTAAAACTAACTCAAGTGACAACATCCATCATTAACAAACAATAACTTTAAACAGAAAATTGTATAATCACCATCAATAATAATGTTACACTTAAACATATTTATCGCTGTAAATTTTTATCTCAGAATGATTATTCATTGCTCATTTTAATCCTTTTTGGATCTATAATATTACAAAGTAATAACTATTTGCTACTTATGAAATAATTTAGATATTTTGTTACCATATATTATACTTTTACATTTATCATAGTTATCTCTTGGTGCCTCTATATTTTATATCATTTTATGTAAATAAATATTTGATTTGTCCTATACAAAATGTAAAATTTTTCTAAAGGATAAATCAATTGAAAGCGTAACTTGCTTTTTTGTACTCTTAGTAAAACAGAAAATAATATTAAACAAAACAGTATGACTTATAACAATCATGGGTTGTTTTCTTAATGTCGAGTAAACAACTTACATTAAGCATGTCCTTAACTTGAAAACTGTATCTGACAAACATATTGCTGCTGTTACCCAGAAACTGTCCATTCAGATATATTGTAGAAATGGTATCAAGTCCGTGGAAACTCATGAGGATGTGGTCTCTTTCTATGACTTCTGGATCAACTAGAAACAAAATAAAGTGGTCAAGTAAAACTGTTTGGCAATGTATATAGCTTATGATAAAATACTGACTGGTCTGTTGCACATTATAGGGAGCAACTATCATAACCTTGAAATAAATTATTAAATTTTCTTTACCTTTAACTAGTCACGTGAAACATTTTACACATTTGATCGCGCATGGAATAATAGACCAGGTTGAATAAATTTACGAATATATTTGCAATTTCAAAAGTCTGGGAAGATTGTCTTGGAGAGCTTTTCTTGTCCCATAGTGTGTTCACAAATCTTTTACCAGGTTTTTTAAAAAATTCCTTCGAGGAATATTTTCTCCATAATTTGCTAGATAGGCTATATTATATTTATCCCTCCAATATAGTAGTGCAATGAAAGAGGCCACCGGTTTGTTTTGCTGCCGACATTGTAGGATGCCTTAAATTTATCCAGGGTGTCAACACGTCCTTAATTTTTTAATGGAATATCAGAATTTCTGGTTTCATGGCATCTCCATTTTCAAGGTTTGCGCTTGTATTGCATGTATTATATGTGTTTCTTTATCATATAAATTACTTAACATTAATCTTAAAGTTCTCATGGAACAAAATTGGTTACTTATTTTTTACATTAAAATTTAAAGAAAGTGAGTCATGATTTTGTTTTGCCTTACTGGAGTGGCTATACGAGTATTAGTATACAAATACTTGTGCTTGTGTAAAAAATGCACAGGACTGTGAACAAAACTTTAAAAACTTAAGTACTAATTAAATGAGTTATTTGTAAAATTTTATTTTTAATTCCAAAAAATTGATAGGAAGTGGAGCGGTTTGGGTATATAATGTTACTGTATTTAAAACAAGATCAGAATCTAACCTTACCGATTGTGAAACATTTTCCAACTATGCAAGTAACTAAAATATAAAATTTGGTTTAGTTCTAGGATAACATACCATCAAACTTTGTAGAATACGTCCAACTTTCTTTGCCCACCCAACGATAGTCAACATCGTTAAAGCGATACAGGATATCTTCTGGTAAAACTCCTGCATTCCTCAAGTCACTGTATATACCACCAGGGACAGTTGCTGGTACTGTAATACCTGTTAAAACAAAATAAAATTTACGAAGAACAAACAGAATTCCGTACTTTATGGAAAATACATGTATAAATTCAATTTATACCCTACATAAGTTTAAATTTTGAGTTTTATTAAGGTAGCTGCTGTTGGATTTATGAAATTAAGGATATTATATATTACATTATTTACATATCTTTTACAGTAGAACCTCGATTAACTGAGGTATTGTGGACTTTCCTAACCCCGGTTAGCCAAAAACTCTGATAAAATGGACTTTTTGGAAAAAAGAGCAGTATTAAAAAAAAGAGCAGTATTAAAAAAAGAGCTATTTTTGGAAAAAAGAGCAGTATTAAAAAAAAGAGCTCTTTTTGGAAAAAAGAGCAGTATCGGCATGCCGTTTGTAATAGCTAACACCACGTGTTTATTGATAGCTGAGTTGAAAATGTTATAATACAGAGTAAAATTACGTTATAATGACTACAAATGCAGTACTGTACTTTACAAAGAAATATGGATGAAGAATACAAAATGGCATAATCTTATAGATTAACAAAAACTAAACAGTGAACATTGATACAAAGCTAACATTGAATCAAAGAAAATTCACATATTGTACTGCAGTTAACCCTCCAAGTGCTGAATATATTGCTCTTTAGTGCTAAGGTTTTTTTTTGGTTACGTGCATGCTTATTAACTAAAATCATTATAAAATACTCACTAACAGTAAAGTAAGACTTATTACACATAATTTTAATCAAAATTTCATGCTCTTTACAGTAAATAGCTTTAACAGGCTTACCTTATAATTTTTATGCTTTTTTTTGTTGACCAAAGTAGATATTAAAAAAAAAACAATTTTTGTGTTCTAAAACCACTCACTCAAAATATGTAAAAAAAAGTAATGTAGAAAATGCAATATACCGTAGCCAAATGTTGCACAATTACGTGGTGAATAGAAATATACATAACACTACTACTATGCTTTAAAAAAACTCTGTTTTTTATAAATAATTACTTTTCTGCACAAAGAAGAAAAACTTGCCTCTAAAGATATAAAAGTACTGTCTAGGCCCAATATTTATGGTTTTAATTTGTTATAAAGGAATAACACACACATTATATACAAGAAAAAAAAGGAGAAAAAATATTTACAGTTCAAAGTCGCTAAAAGTCACTATTTCCAAACGCATCTCTAATGGCACTTCAATTGCTAAGTTCACTTATAATTAATTACTTCAAAAACAAATAAAAATAAACTGATCTAAAGTGAAACTAAAAATGAATAACAACTAGTGGATAAACAAACAAAATCTGAGTTCCGAGAGTCTATCTACGCGTACTACACGACTAGATAGTTGTTTTGACAATTCTGCCGAAGGTTTGTTTGAATCGATATCGCTATGAAACTCTGAATTATAATAAAGTGACTCTTTCCAAACACAACCATACATAGAAGTATCTGATTGTATTAAAAACAGCGGCGTCGTTCACATTTACAAAAAGTGTTGCGCAAACGTCGCATATGCAACGTTAGCACTGTAACGCGACTTTTATACATCGCATATGCGACGTTAGCACTTGAAGGGTTAAGATTGGTGGGAAAAGTAATCCTTCAAATTCTTCGGTTTAATGACACCTTTTCTATTAGTTTCCACTATTCCGTGCCAGACCTCAGACCATCAGACGTTCAGTGTCCTTGCCATTAGTAAATGTGTGCCACCTCTATCACACTAAAGGTTGTAGCGTGCTAAAAGAGGTAGTACTGTATTTGATTAAAGACAACTTGAAAAACAATAGAAACGATCTTACTGGATATGTGACTGACTTGACACTCTTATGACTACAGCAACACCCACTAATTACCTTCCTGGATACATTTTATTCTCGTTGTTTTAAAAATAACAGTTTTTTTTTTGTTGATCTTTTCTCTGTGTAACAAATAATAGAATCTGTGTTAAAATAAAGAACTCCTCGCAGTGTGACAGACACCTAGCTCAAATGATCATCCTCGGCCAATGACCATGCAACTTCTCTCTTGCCGGAGTGAATTTCTTATGCTAGCTTAGTAGCGTTCAGATGTCAGGATGTACAAAACGGCACGCAACATGAATCCCTCTGGTTATATTTGCAAGGTAATATAATTAAAGATGGTTGTTTAGTTTAATACATTTTTTAAATTTTATTTCCAAGACTCTCTTTGCTGGTTTTTTCTTATAACTGAACTATTGGTTGGAGGTGAATTCAAAAAACTCCACAGTGTGTGAAGTCAGCTCTAGACCAAGGTTGAAAATTAACTGACTTATTCTACAAGCCAAACTAGCGTCCCTTAAACATATTAAATTATGCATATGTTATTAACATATTATATACTATGTTCATGAGCCCTCCAATTAGTCTGGATTTTGGAAACTAATCCAACAATAGCCTGAAATTAATGAGATATTTTGTACTAATTTATCTGATGCTTTATGTATTGTATCCCGACATTAGAAGGAATCCAGTGCATTATAATGTGTTCTTTAATTTCTGTACAATTTTTAGTGACAGTTGGAAATCTTTCTTAGTTTTTTTGAAGTTACAGGTGTGGCGTGACCCCCGGTCAGTTCACCCCTGCAGTGTCCTGGCGATGGTGCGTCTACCGGTCGGGCTGTGCCTTTGGCTCTATTGCGAGCCTATGGGCGTTGTCAGGATGGAGCGGTGTAGAAAGGGTATTCAAACAATCAACATAATAATTCTTCTCTGCTGGTACGTTACACTATTAAACTTCATGAAGGTAAAGACAAGTGAGTCTACATTGTGTGATCTGGAGTCTTCTCCAAGCCAAGGTTACTACCTAACAGACTGAGTGATGCTTGAACATTTAGCTTCAATCTGGCTCCCCCCTCCTTTAAATATAACTGTGATATCAACTATTGTTGGAATGCAAGTTATTATTTAGCACAACCACTATCAACATAGATTCAGTGGTCATTGTTATATAAGATGGTGGTTACCTGTCACACAGGATATGATGAGAAAGCATGAATTGTTTTATTTGTATTGGTTTCTTAGTTCTACTTATATGGGGTTCATTACAAAAGGAATAATTTAATCTAACCTATAAAAACAAATCCTATTTACCAATCTATTTACGTAATAACTTTTAAAAAATATATACCGTATTTTTCAAGATACAGGACAACCTGTCAGATCTGGCCCTTTGATATCCCCTCTCATATCCAATCAGCCTAACAATGGTAAACCAAGTTTTAGTAATAATAAATAAATATTCTTTTGATATTTTTTGGCTGTTTGTGATTGTTACTGTGTGTAAATAAGTCACTCCATGTCAACAGACTGTCTGTAGTATTTAATTCAATTGCGACCTTGGTTCCATCCGCTACTGTTTGTGTACTTGTTTTACAGTGATTTATAAATTGATATTTTTTTATTTTGTTTAACGTTTTTACTTTATGCCTGTTAGACTAATAAAGATCGGGGAATCAGCGTATAGCTATGTACCTATTAGATTTTAATCTTTAAGGTACCAAAATTAAGAATATACAGTACGGTACCGGTACCCAATAAAAATAATAGATTACTTGGTTCGATCGTTTAAGTTTTTATATTTAGAAGTTGTTATTATGATCCCTTTCATTATAAAATTTTTAGTATCGTACTGATATTGTTTTATTAAATGTTATTAGATACTGTATAATAAACTTTAAAAGGAAATTGATACATTTATAAAATATGTAACAAACATTTTATGACAGACAGAAGTAAATAATACTAACAGAAACCTATGTTAGGCTTGTTTTATCTTTTAGTACCGGTACCAATTTAGCAAATGAATTTTATCTATTTTTTATCCGGGATTTTTTGTATACGAATAACCGAATCACACAACGCCATTTTAAGTCCAATGTAATAGGTTGTTCTGTATATGTATATTTGTTATTTACGTTTGAGATGTTGCATATAGCTGAACATTCTGAGAGTGAAAAAACATATTTAATATGAATTGACTAAAATTATAAAACTGTTGTAGAGTAAAACAATAAAACCTGGTGCTTGTGATATTACCTAATCACAAAGCAGTCTCAATATGTAATAAAACTGACTACATAATCCATAAACTCAAATCATACATAAACTTATGTAACAAATTTTACTCAAAATGAAAATAATAATTCTTATATTAGATTAAGAGTATGAGAATAGTTAGAGAACTGAAACTTTTACAAATTTAACCATTAGTTAAGAAACGAGACAATCTTTAAGATTAGGGAATCTTTAGTTACGGTATGATAGTGAAATAATTAAACTTTATGCATAGGATTAGAAAAAAATTATAGATTTTTAGATCTGGTTTTGAGAAAATGTTTTTATTTACACATCTAAATATTAGCTTACAATTGATTATTATTTTATATTATTGTGTTTTAGCAAAAGAATAAATTAATTTCATTTAGGCTACCACTGTATATTATGAGCTTTTCACTGTTAACAATGAATAGTTTTTCAACTTTTAAGGTAGAAATAATAACTCCCCCATCCAATAAATGTATTCACTAGGTGTTACTGTTACCTGTAAATTATATATTTTATTTAATTAAATATCTTTTATAAATTCTATACACTTCCTATAAACAAATTTATAACAAACATGTATGGTAATCTGAACTTCAGACATTATTATTACAAAGACTTAGCCGTTTTAGAAGTGATTACGTCTAACTGAAAGTAATGTTATAATTACCGGTACTCACTTTGGTTAGAATTTGTGACCATCCAATTTGTTGAAAGCAGTGTGCTTGTAAAACTGTCTCCAAACACTGGAACTAGAAGTGTTATCAAAACTCCAAAAATCCCGGGTTTGAATATATACATTTTTATTGCTATAAAAGAAATGCATAAACTCAATAGATTTTGTTATCATACATAAAATGCATGGAATGAAGAATATTTTAAAGTAGGACAAATTTATGATAAGGTAAATCATGTATACCTTATGTAGTGATGGAATATGCTGTAACAATTTGTAACCAGTTTGTAAGACTTTTAATCTATTCAAGTATTTCAAATGTTCCAAAAATAATTCATTTGATTTATTTAACATTATAATTTTATTCTTTGTTACCTTTTCCCCATTCCTTGAATTAATTGACTTCATAGAAGAATATAGAAGAAAAAAATATTTAATAAAATAATTAATTTTATTATTTTATAACTCACTGAGGAATTTGAAAGTTTTAAGATTGCTGTAGTTCGGTTTCCTATAGTTTTAATCAAAATATTTCAGACACAAATTTAAAGTATTAATAATTATACAAAGTAAAATATAAACTCACCTGCTATATGACCTGTTGTTGATCGAATATCTATGAAGAGAAAATCACATAAGGCTTGATCAAGATTTATTTAAGTAAATAAATCAAAGTGATTGATTGGGATTTATCCTGACTCATTGTGCTTGTCACCAATCAGTTCATTTTATAATCACTTAAAAACTTACTTTCATAGATAAATCTTTCATTATTTTTTTAGAAATTGGATGGTATTTTTTTTTAGAAAAAAGTGATTCCGTTGGTAAAATGTAAAAATAGAAAGTTATCAATGTTCACTATAACTTTTGAAATAGATTTTTTGTTATTTGTTTATGTACATAGTTTTTGATAATTTTTTATATAAAAAGTGGTATTTTTATAAACATTTTAGGGTTCTCAAGAAAACAAACTCTGTGACGCATTGATTACAGGATTAAATTACTAGATATTATATATTTCTTTTAAAAAACTTAAATCATTTAAAAGTTTTCAAAATAAATTAAGTAAATATTTTCCTTGAGGCTTTGGAATAAAGTATATTTGCCAGTCCGTAAATCTTTTACTTTTAAACGGCCATGGCTCAAGAGGAGTGGAAGTATTATTTTTCTGCTAAAACACTTGACTCAGTACAGCAGTGACTTTCACTTATAAATAAAGTGCTAACTCAGTGCAATAATATAGTTGAGTAGTTTTGAGCAGTACTAAATAATGGTTTTGCAAAAGATACAGATGCTGTAAAACATCGGCTACTGTAAATACGTTTACGGATAGATAAATACGTTTGAGGATAGCAACATTTTTATCCTCAAAAACAAAGGCCAAATAGAAAACTTTTTGAAATCTGTATCTGTAGAACTGGGTAGTAGAAACACACTAAATATGGGTTCATTTCCAAAGATAGACAAATTTTTTCACTAAAAGAGAGAAAGAGATGCAATAATTTCTGACAACAATTTAAAATGAATGGAACATTTTTCTAAAAAAAATCATGAAAAAAATTGGGTATTTGTTGATTGAATTGATAACTTCAAAACTATTTGGAAATTGTATCCTACAATAATTGTACATCAATTACATTCTACATCAATTATTGAGGGGTGAAATGTTTTCAGTGGATGAATCTGAAATTCCAGACTTAATTTTGCAAATATGGAAGGCACAAAAATTATGTTTTACAAATTGTATAAATGTTTATAGACTACAAGACAATTTATGGTTAAAAAAACAGTATTTCTCAGTATAGGTAGTTCCATTAAGCTATTGTTCTAATATAACTTTTTTCTCTGTTACACTCCTCAAATAAATTACAGGGGGCTGGAACTAATGAAAAACATTATAGTATATATTCTATATAAATTGCTATAAGCAGTTAATTAAAATAATTATTCAACATTATTATCTAATCTTGGCAAATGAGTATACATCATTATAATGCCAAAATGAGATACCAATATGATTGATTGAGTTGAATTGACTTCCAATGTAAAATAACTTACACATTGTTACACAAGTGAAAGTATTAACTTGTGAGAAGCATTTATTACTTTTAAGAATAATTAAAAAACTGTAATTCTTAAAAAATAAAACATATACTTTCAACCTTCTGTGGTTTTTTATAGTTTTGTCTTGTTGGTTGATCATGACAACTCCATTCATTCATTTGTGATGATATTTTACAGTGATGTTTTTAATACTTAAAAGTTGAAAAATGAATGAAAAATAAAAAATATATAGTAGGGATCTTTTTCATTCATTTAGTACTATAAATCTTAACACACAAATCTTCACAAATAATATGTTAATTTATTTAAACTTGTGTTCACAACAGTTTTTTTCATATTCATTGAAACACATGTTATAGAACCTTAATATAGATATCAGTTACTCGGTTATTGCAGATTGTGCATCACTGAAGATGGTTAAATTATTGTTACTCTAGTTTGAGTATTTTGTGTATTTTTTGTAAGTACAGTATTCTATTAATTTCCTCACATTACAAATAAGGTTGTTTTTCCCTTGTTTGTGTATTGTATTTCCCTATACATATGCAAAGTGCTGATGACATTTACTTTACTTATAAGAGTGTTATAACGGGACAGGTTTTTTAAATGCCTTTCATATCCTTTAAGAACTATTAATTAATTGTTATAACAGTATGAATCATATTGGTAAATTGACTAATCCACTAAATGTCTTCCATCATTTATCACATGTCAATAAAGATTTCTTTCTTCAAAAATGTAAAATGTTGTGCACCTTTCCACCTACACATTCTTGCTGCCAACTAGGATTACATTTATTGTTAAATTTTGTAATGCAAGCTTCTTAATTTTCAATACTGAGGACGGCACACATGTTTAAAAAAATATAAATTACCAATGTCACTAGATATTTTGTCATTGTACTTAATAGTAAATATCTCAAACATTTGTCTAAAACAGTACTATATTTTCTTTTGTGTGAAATATGAACAATTTGAATAAATTCATCCAATAATCATATGCAGTCATTTTCTAATTTGTATTTTGTTCATATTAATTATTACTAATACAAGTTTGAGTTGAATGTTTATTTCAGAATCTACAGTAAAACCTCCGAAAAATAAAACCTCTTTAACCCAGACCCCTGCAAATACAATATGCATTAGGTTTCTAGGCAACACCAATCACTACGCAGTGGTTCTGTAATGACTGCCTAACAAGTCAATGAGTCATCAACAGCTATGCTTCAGTCACAGATAACACTGCTGCACTTGTACAGCATTCACTAAAGTTGTCCAACACTTTTCCTTGTGTTCGTCCACTTTATTATCACATGTGAGTTGTGTACTGTGCTGTTTTTGCAATGACTACACAATGGTTCTGTACTGACTGCCTAACAAGACAATGAGTCATCTACAACTATGCTTCAGTCATATATAACACTGCTGCACTTGTACAGCATTCACTAAAGTTGTCCAACACTTTTGCTTGTGTTCGTCCACTTTGTTATAACATGTGAGTTGTGTACTGTGCTGTTTTTGCAATGACTACACAGTGGTTCTGTACTGACTGCCTAACAAGACAATGAGTCATCAACAGCTATACTTCAGTCACAGATAACACTATTGCACTTGTACAGCATTCACTAAAGTCGTCCTACACTTTTGCTTGTGTTCGTCCGCTTTGTTATCACTGTGTGAGTGCTGTTCTTGCAATGACTACAAAGTGTAAAAATGTTGTGACAATGGAAAGGAAACTGGAAGCATTGCTGGAATAGACAAAGGTTGAATAAGATTGCTGCTGAATCCAGAGTATTGACTTTGACCATCTCTGATTGGAAGAAAAATAGGAGCAATATTGAGAACTTTTGATTTCAAAATGATTTCAAAGGGTAGGTAGTTTAGATAATCGGTGTAAGGCCAAAAACGCTAAATTAGAAACACTAGGTGATGCATTATTTTGTTTGGTGTTATTATATGAAAGAGAACATAGTTTGCCAATTTCAGGCCTCTTAATTGTTTTCCCATATTTTCTGGTTAACCCTGATTTTGGCTACCCCATTTCGGTTCTGGTCTTAGTTGATCTGACATAACAAGGTTCTATTGTATTTTTGTTTTATTTTGTTATTATTTTATATATGGACCAGAATCAATGGTGGAGGCAAGTTTAGGGCATGGAATAAATATTGATGAAACTTGGTTCGATCATCCTTAAAAAAGGGGCGTATTTACAAGGGGGGATGAAGGGGACCAGACGCCCCCCCCCCAAAAGGAAATATGAAGAAAAAGGAGAGCAAGAAATGAAGAAGAGAGAAAGAGAAAGAGAGGGAGGGAAAGAGGATGAGAGAATGATAAAACCATATAAACTATAGAATGCTGACACTAACTGCTGACTATTGCTAAATGAAAGCAATGCTCTGATGCTGTAGTAGCTTAGGACAGATGACTCAGTTACACGTTGCTGTGCGATGGAGGAGGGAGAAGTCAGAAAACTGTCACCACCTCACATACCTTACTTTCCTTCTAGGTTTCTGAATGGACTATTCCAGTGATGTTTGTTGGCTCCAGCTAGTCAGTTAACTCGTTGTGTTTACATTACTGTTGTTTTAGTAATAAATTGCAACTGAAATTGAAAACATTAGAAGTAACGTTGAAAACGAGTTTGGTAAAATCTTTAAAAATGTTGATGCTATATTTTCAAAAGAAGATATTCCTCTCAAAGTATCCAGGCTGGCTAAACGTCAAACAACAAGGGAAAACATACCTCATGACAAACCAGAATCTTATTATCAAAGAGCTTCATTCCATTTGTTGAACACTTCAAAAATTAACTGAATGAACAATTTGTTAGTCATAAGAAGGTTCTTTAATCTTTTGAGATTTCGATTGATACATCCAAGGAAGAGATCCACATTGATAATCTTTTTTTGTCTATATGGACAGAAACTTAAAGCTATTGATGAAACCCGGTTGAACGGAGTAGTAAAAGTATGCTATCAAATCTTGAAAAGAATCAACTCTGAGAGAACGGAGACTTTCAAAAAGGATGGTAAACCCTTCAAAAAGATAAATGCCATCAAAGCCCTTGCATGCTGCAATAAAGAAATGTTCCTTTCTGTTCACAAGTTATTGCAAATAATGGCTACCCTTCCAGTACCCTCTTGTAGTGCGGAAAGATCATTTTCTACTTTAAAATACTTAAAGAGCTATTTGAGGAATACGACTAGTGAAACAAGACTCTTTGCTCTATATTCATAAAGACATTGCTTTGACCCCGGATGAAGTTCCAAACAAAATGGCGAAAAAAATCCAGAAGTATTCAACTTTAGCCTGGAAAAAACTATTGTATTCATAGCAATAGTAGCTTGTTGTATTGTGATGATTTATAGTGTTGACATCTAGTTTTTGTAATTTTACGTTTTCAATCATTGTGATATTAAACTTATTCCATGAAAAATCGTTTTACAATTTTATTTTACCTTACCGGTACTTAAAGATTGAAATAGAATTAAACTAGGCTATATTATAATTAGTTATATGCAAAAGAATCTGACACAAAAACCTATTTAACAAATTGAATTTAAATTTATTAAATAAGTTTTTTCAATGTAGGCCTAGTAGTTTTTCAACAAAACAAACTAAGCTAAATTAAATTTGAATCCATGCATTTTAAGGTTAATTGTATGTTTGTAAAAGTATTGCTTAGCTCGTAAAAAATCGTTAAAGTGCGGTTTTACACGTTAAAAATTCAAAATTTCACACCACCAGACCCCCCGGAGACAAACACCAATTAGTTCGTTCCTCCCCCCACAGAGACAAATCCTGGATATGCCACTGTCCTGCTTAAATACTCTTTATTAAATTTGAACCAAATGTATACTGCAATGTAGTTCTCTTCACAAAATATTTGTAACTAGTATTTTTAATAGGGTGGAGACAAATAAGAAGAAAAAAATAAACATAACTAAAATATATTAAAAATACATTACTGTAGAAGTACAGATTTCAAATCACTATCCAGCGAGTAATTTGCTTTCATCAATTTAATTTTTAGTTTACTTTGTAGCAATGCCTTATCTATTATTATATCTGAGAAGAACGTTACACGAGTTACTTCTGATGTCATGATGAAACCGTTACGAGAAAAGTGTCCAGGTACTTTGAGAACTTCCAGCCATACAAATAGAGCGATTGCGTCGGTCCTTAGTGTGAGCTCAAACTGCTTGCTGTTTATTACGTTTATTAGAATCACCTGAAAAATATAAACCATCTAGTAGGACGTATGTAATTTGGTTTTATTGTTATCTAGATGGAGCCATTGACTGAAATAAAGTACCAGACCTGTAGTCTATTTTGGAACTTTGGGTTCATCGTTACTATTAACATGGCTTGAATCTTTTGTGGTGTTGATTTTTATTGACACCCTCTAGTAGGCCTACCGTTCAAAAGTTTGTTCTTGCGCCTATATTACTTCATTTTTATGTTAACTTGTTGAGTCCCACACTCTCATACATATAGCCATGACAACAGTCACCAGTGTCCCACATTTGGATTTATGCTAAACTACACACAGGTTTTGAAAGGCAAACTATTTTTATCCAAAGGAGAAAATATACAGACCTATGTTCTCATGACTGTCTTATGTAGCTTGAGATTTGTAACAATATTTTCCTGATTATAAGCATGTTTAATCACAATGAGAGTTTGGGTTAATTTTCACTTATTGTACTCCTGATGTTTTACTTTTAAAAATTATAATGCCGACACCAAATAAAATAATGCATTTTTTGTGAAATAAGTTGTTATTTGACAAAATGGAAACCTTACACAGAAGCACAGTTGGATGAACACCAAAGTTAAACCATCCGGAAAAAAATGGCATGTATTTATGAGTATGATACAAAGTTATATTTTTATGATATTCAATAACTATAAAGAAGCATTTGACTTTATTGTCAAATCGTTTGATTACAAAAGCCGTTGAACTTTTTTATTCCTTAATGGATTTTTTTTTAACCATCAAAAGTTTTAGGAGCTTCACTTTTCTTGAAACATCTTGCTGTTTTATTGTTTTTTTTTACAGTTTTTTTTATATATTTTACTATATAATCAATTATAATTCAATATTTATTTACTTGTCATAATATGTAAATTTTTGTTGAGATTATTAATTCATTTTATTTCAAATTTTTAATAATTTTTTATATTGTTATAATGTTTTAATAAATACATGTATAATTTTGTGTGTCTTGAAATGCATATGTAGTTTTATTAATTTTTGTTGTCCCTTACAGTTTATGAACTAAATGAATTTAAAAATTAATAATAATATTCCTCTGAAATAAAAGTTCTAGGTACAGTACTTACTTTTATGTTTGCCTCTTTTAGTCCAGAGATTGAATGTAAAGCCATCGGGAACACAAAGTTATCAGGACCTAACACTATGTTTGAACTATTATTAGATCTGAGCGAGAATTGCAGGAAACATTTGGTTTTTGCTTCATTAAAGTTTGATCCACAGGTTGTAACTAGGCTCAAGAGTCCCCTTAAATCCCATGAACCTGCTTCAAGTACTCGGGAGGCATACTGTAAAAAATTATAAAAAGATTGTAACAAGTTTAGGCTGAAACAAAAATCACCACTGCAAGATTCTCTATTGTTATCTAAACATATTTGGAGAATTCTACAAAAAAATACATCCAAACAAAATTATGATTGCACAAGTACTGGATTGAGAGCAATTTTGAAACCTGTATAATTTTGTGCTGATAACTTCTTCGGAACATACACCACATAAATATTTTTTTTTTTTTTTGAGATAGGCAAATATTCACCTATCGTGCACAATGAACAAACATAATTTCTGATGTTAACAATAGGTCTCAAGAATTTACCAAAACCGGGTAGTTTGCCATTTTTGTGTTTGTTGTGTACAGTGTAAGTATTTTTTCAAAGAGTATGGTGAACTCCAATACTAATGATAATACTCCAAATAGAATTGTGTAATGCTAACATCTGGTCCAAATCCAGGAAGTTGCTTCTGCTCTGCCTTAAAAGACTCGCAACTAAAACTGCCGGTAAAGATTTAGTTATTGTATTCAAATTGAAAGGCACCAGTAGAGTAATATAATATTCAAACAATTTATTTGAAACTGTCATATCGTCCATTATTCAGGAAAATCAAATTAATTGAGAATTTTATTTGTTTGGGTTTTAATTATTTTCCCAAGTTTTACAGTTAATTCTGTTACCTCTAATACTTCTTACATTGTGTGAAACAAAAATCTTATATTTCTTATATATGTGAACAATTAATATGTAAAACTAATTACTTTAGTTGTAAATTTTATTTGCGTGTAGAATACATTTTACAATAAAAAATACTTACTGACACAAAGGTGTACGACTCGGTGTGTAATGCTTGCAGACTATCCCAGCGATAGACTGCCATTTTAAGAATAACTGGCACGTTAACAAATAGATCAGAGATGACACTCACTCTCAAAACATTAAATATATCTATTCTGGGTGAAACCAGTATTGGTGAAAAGAAATCCTTGGCATAATAGTGTAGCATTTTCCATTTCCCTCCAAATTCTGGTAACATCAAAACAATAGTTGATGGTATTAAATTATTACAAGTTATATTAATTTTAATTTAAATTATCACATAACCTTACATAATTTACCTGTATAATTATTAAACATTGATGACTATTTTAATTGAACTGCAATTAATTATTACTTGTTTGCTTGTTGTAACATCGGTTCAAATAAAGATATGGTACAGTAGAAAACAAGAACTTTTTGATAAATTAGTTCAAGTAAGAAATATGAAAAAAAAAACAGTAGTGTGCGTATCATACATGCACCCAAATTATGATTTCTCAGATGTGTGCAATGAAAAAAATCAAATAGGTCACTGAAAGCTAAACAATAATAACATTTGATTAGTCAAAACATTTTCATTTTTGAAGATCTAGGTGTCAGGTTTGCTCTACTCTCAATAATGTAAGCATAATGTTAAGAACGGAAGTGTATAGCCAGAAAATAAGGACGACATCCATTCACTGCGAGCCTTAAGAGCTTTTTAAAGACAAATTTAGGAATAAATTCTAGTTTGGTATTTCTCAATTAAAATATATAGCGAGAAGGGAGATGGGCTTCTAAAACTCAGAATGATAAAAATGCTTACCTAAAAACGATTCTTAAAACTAAGTTTTATTAATATGATGATCTTATTTATCAATATTTTTACTTTGTTTATAATTTGTTCTACTTATTTTCAAATTAAATATGGTATTTGTCTTTTGCACGATTCAGAAAACGGACATGTAAACTTTAATCTTAGGATGACTATTATATCCCTAAGGAGGAATATTGGTTCCATAGAGCAGTTCAACTCAAAGGCAACTTTCACTCTTGTCCATCAGGTGAAATTAAAAATGAATTGTTTGAAGAGATCATTTATATTAGTTTGGTGCAGAATGGAATATAGTAGCTAGAGTAAAAGAAGCGAGATATGCAATATGGTATCATTACCTTATACAATTCATACTGAATCTGATTGGTCCAAAACCAAGCAAACCTGTTATAATTACTCCTAGATTTCTGAGCAGACAGCTTTTCAAACTGTGGCATATTATTAAGTTACCTTGTTTCTGGATTGGGTTGTTTTGCAACCTATTACTGCAGTATTTATGTAAAAAAAAAACATTTGATGAACGCATTTAAGTTTACAAGTTAACTTAACTTGCTCTTAACACATTTGTGTACTAAACCAAAGAAAGTCACAAACCAAATGTAAACAGAACAGTATTACAATACTGATGACACGGATAATTTATTAATAAAAGTCACCTCATAAAAGATCATAAATAAAAATTACAACTTGCAACAATAAAACAGATGATGCTAGCTGCTTGATTTCAAAAAGAAATACATAATATTCCACTGTGACTGGCTATTAATCATATACAACAATAATGAAATCTTATTACTGGGAAGAAACCAGTTCAAAACCTGATTAGAAATTATTAGTCTAAACCATTTGTTGGACTGAAGCGGATCTGCAAGTTAGCAATGTCAGTCTGAAATCACCTATGGAGTGCAAAAGGTCAAACACCAATTTCAATTAGATATTATAAGTTGTTATTTGTTTATAAAGTTTTTCAAATATTATCTTTTGCTTTAAAAAATAATTTCAGCAAAGATGTTATCTATGTTGTTAAAATACTATATTTTACATAATTAATCCCACTAAACTAAACCAAATTTTGAGAATAATGAGTTCAAATTAAAAAGACTTACCACCTAATGAACATTTTTGAGATTTTGTCACACTATGAGCGTTTAAGCAATTCAGCCATTAAATGTGCAATACTTTCTTTAAACAAAGTAGCATCTAAAATAGGGCTATTTTATTTATTTTATTATTTTTTCCGCTTACACACTTCCTCAGCAAGGGATATTTAATTAAATTACAAGTGAAAAAACATAGACCAAGACCGGGAGTTGAACCCGGGACCTTCACGTTTACGTCGTGATGCTCTGCCATCTGAGCTACCATGTCGCTCCAGATATTGGTTGATGTTATCTCACTTGTACGGTTTTACTGCAATTATTGAATTAACAGATTGAATACCTCATGTATACGACATTGAAAACAATCTCAATTCTTATTTTGCAGCTTACAGTGGTGTTATTATTCATATTTTATTATTATTTTTTTTTCGCTTATACACTTTCTCAGAAAGGGATATTTAATTAAATTACAAGTGAAAAAACATAGACCAAGATCGGGAGTTGAACCCGGGACCTTCATGTTTACGTCGAGATGCTCTGCCATCTGAGCTATTCTGATCGCTCCAGATATTGGTCGTTGGTTTCAATGTCGTATACACGAGGTATTCAATCTGTTAATTCAATAATTGCAGTAAAACCGTAGAAGTGAGATAACATCGACCAATATCTGGAGCGATCAGGGTAGCTCAGATGGCAGAGCATCACGACGTAAACGTGAAGGTCCCGGGTTCAACTCCCGGTCTTGGTCTATGTTTTTCACTTGTAATTTAATTAACCTAGTGCATTAAAAGCTATATAAAAGCCTAACATTACATAAATGGTGAACCTAAAAATATATTTTGATATTTCAAAAATTTTAAGTTGTCATTGTCAAATGAAAATAGCAAATTTCCACTAGCAAAAAACTTATCAAAAAGTTATTGAACTAAAAGGAGGTAAAATTAATTGAAATGTTACAAATATAGTTAATAAAACAATACCTAAAGAAGACCATGAAGGGGCTTGCCAGACATCGTTAAGTTGCCAGTAGAGTGCGCCCATCGTCAGTCCTTCTCCAGACGATGTCAGTGAGCTGCGACCACGTCTATAGGATTCAGTTTCTGTCTTGATAGATACAGCTTGGTAAATCTGAAAAGCAATACTGCAAACCTCAAAATTATAGCTCAATGTAGATTTTAAAACAATAAATAATAATAATTATTGTATGTGTATTGTGCTCATTGTGTTGTTATATGAGAATTTGTTGTATATTATGAAATTATAAAAGATGAAGAAATAGTAGATAGAAATTAAATCTAAACCTCAAGCAAAGTGATTTTGTTGTAATTTTCATAATTTACACAAACATCCTTGTACTTACTCTTGAGGACTTTATATTAAAATGCTTAAATGTTTGTAAACAATATTATATACAAATTTTAAAGCAAGTTGTAAAAAAAATATGTAAAATTTTCTTATTACTTTTGAATTTTTGAGATTTTTATTCAATGAATATGATATTGGAATTTATCTATTCCCAAAAGAACTGCAGCTAAAATATAAAAAAAAGCTCAGTAATGTTAGAGATGCTCATTAATACAAATTAAAAAAATGTAACTAATCCACAATTTTGTAGTAAACATGTAGGGCCTCTTCTTTTCATACCATATATGGTAATAATGGCCTGAAGCCGACACTGCTAGTCATTGTTTAGTTTCATAATATATGAATAATATGACGTGTTGAAACATTTGACTTTATTAAAATAATTATGGTAAGATGGCTCTGGGAATATGGAACCATCGGAATGTGATTCAAACATTGTCGTCTTTGGTTTATTACCTTCCCATTTTAATTGAACAGAAATCAATTTCTATGACATATATATTTTTATAAAGAAGATGGTTGTGTGTGCATGTGCGTTCGTATGTCTGTAGGCATTTTTGTGTTCATATTATATTCACACGAATAAAAAATAATATCCATTTGGTTGAGCTGCCAATTGAAGCGTATTATTACTCCGTCAATATGTTCTGAAAGAAACTTCATCAACCTCGGTCCAGCCATTTTTGTTTTTTTAATATCTATTATCTATGAATACTTACTAAGATCGCGAAAACCAACTAAATAATACAAAAGAGCTAAGGTTGCAATACATTTTGTTTACAGATAAGATATTAATAATGTTGTACCAATTGAATTCATTTGATGAAACGGTAAGAGTAGTTTTTTTAACATATTAAAATACAAAAACAAGAATTTTTGAAATTTCCCATATTGTTTTTAATCTATATTGTTAGTTATAGTTAGGTTGTATACATCTATATAAACTTGTATTGTTTTTTCTAGAACCTGAATCAGCTCCTGTAGATACTAATTTGTAAACATTGTAAAGGCTATAAAAAATCAGTTTTTACAATCTTTTTGCTGTTTTTTTGCCTGTTAAATTGTATATTTACTGAGTTTGAACAACAAAAGATTTTTCCAAATACAAGTATCCTAAGTTGATTTATGTGGTTTTATAAACAAATATGTTTATAAAGATCTGTGATTAATATACAAAAATATATATGTTGGTAATACCCAACTACTAGAGTTACTTTTAAGGGTCGGCTCTAGCTGTCGCCCATGTTGGCTGACACTCCATAAGACCAATGTTAAATTAATATTCAAATTTTTCCTTTATTTTTTATCGGAAAATTATAAACGATATGTCATTTTAAAGCTATGGTCAATATGCATGCAAATAGCTATTTAAAAACTAAGAAAAATATCTTGTTTAATATTTATTAACAATTTAAAAAATTGATTTTTAATATTTTTTTATGTTGTCACTATTAATTATAGCGAAAAACTACCAAGCCATTCACTTGAAGAATTTCGTCTACAAGATTTTTTTATTTTTTAAAAACGCTATTTGAACAATTGCGTGTTTTAAATGGATTTAGGCTGAGCAATGTCCGTGTAACCTACCGCCGCTATAGGGTGATTTTAAATATTTTTTACATTGTAACTATTAATTATAGCGAAAAATTACCAAGCCATTGGGATGAAGAATTTTGTCCCCAAGAGTTTGGTATTTTTTAAAAAACGCTATTTGAATAATTGCGGGTTTTAAATGGATTTAGGATGAGCAATGTCCGCGTAACCTACCGCCGCTATAGGGAGTCACAGGTTGCTTTCTGTTTTACTAGAGCCGAGTAAGGTAGGCCTATAATGTAAAATTACAACTTACTTGACTTAAATAAATGAGATCATCCAGAGACGACGCTTTTGGAAGATTTTTTTCCACTCCATTTTTCAAGAATATGTAACCTCCTGGCAAATGTTGTCTTGCATTCATAAAATCTGTATCCAAGGATACTAAATCAGATGGCAGAGCGACGGAAGATAGAGTTTCCATGGATGGCAATGACTGAACACCATATTCAGAAGCAAATCGTGTAAGAGGATAAATGTCAGGGTTCCACAAGTTGTTTAGATAATTGTAATAATGTACTGGAAAATAAAACATGTTTATTACAGTTAATGAAATAAGTAGAAAGACATCAAATAAATAATTTCCATTGGAATACGCTTTTTAAGAAAAAAATATTTATAAATTGAGACTCTGAGATATTTATGTTGAGACATTTGAACAATGACAACTAAGTTAAAATGGTTCTGAATGCGTAGCTTTCTTTATAGACGTATGACATCTATGAAGGAGATTGTTGTACAATATGTTAAATGTTTTAAAAAACATGTAATCTATGTAAAACAGTAAAAACATGTTTGTAGAATCAGAAAATAATTGAATAACAAAAATATTAGTTTAGTTTTTACATACAAACATTAGTTAAAAAAACTCTCTTAGTATTTTGTTTTATCCGCCTTATCATAATATGGTTAATTTAATAATCGTTAAACATGCATCTGCAGGCTTACCATCACCAAATAAAGTGCTTCCTGGATCAGTCGATATAAAGCCTTCTTGTTCCGTCTTGAGACCATTAGATGGACTGGATTCCACATAAGTTCTAGTTTTATCATTCGCTAAGACTATATTTTTAATCACATTAACGTATAAGTTGATATAATCATGTTTGTAAAGGTTGAAATTAGTTGAAGTTCCATACCTATAAACAAAATTACATTAAAGTAAGAATATAAGTAGGTATACAAACAGATTGGTAAAATATTAAACAACCCCAATAAAGCCAAATTAGCATCCTTCGAATTATCAAACATGTACAGCAAAATCCCAATCAAAACAAATATATAAGCGGCTGCTTTATAATGACTGACGGACTGACATAGAATCAATATATAGCAAAAACTACTTAAGATTAAAATACAAAACTTTAAAGGTATATGCTTTTACGGAGTCATTGACACACACTAAGACAGGTTTGGAAAAATTATGATTGTAAAGCATACAAATTGTAAAAATACAGTGGTTCAATCCTAGTCCTATAACAGATAAAACAGCTGATAATGAACAAAAGCTTATGAATAATCCGAATGCATTTACATTCATTACCATAGCAACCAACTTAGTAAATTTAAAATCAGTTTATTATTCTTCAAAACCAACAGCTTTTTTATGTTACCGTACCGGTAGGTTAACAAAATAAAAGCAAACACAACAAAAATCAATGAAAAAGGCATACTGAGTATTGAGTAATAATTCAAACATTTATTTGGATGAAAATCCTAACACAATTTTAGGTTAGGCCGATCCCGAATCAACACATTTCTTGAAAACATTTATATTTACTACCATGGCAAACTACTTGGAAAATGTTGATACGATTAATTTTTGTTATCAATCAACATCAGTTTTGATTAGTTTTTTTTTATATCGCTCTATAATTATTATGACACAAAAAATCTGCCCTATGAGTCAGGATCTAAATCTAAATTCTAAATTAAAGTCTTCATAACCTTAAACAACGTAGTTTTAAATAATAGCCTACTCCACATAACAGAACAATAATCTAATGAATTTTTGGTGTTCCTAGCTTTCAAAGTTTGTAGCAGAAATTTTTTCTATGTACTATCAGAATATATGCAGATTAGCTTGCTGTTTAAGTGTGGCAAATTTCATTGTGTTGCCTGTCTCAGTTTTGGAGAAAAGCAACAATGACAGACAGACAAATGTGTGGTTGTGAAAAACTTTTTGAAATTGTTCACAGTAATTATTTAACTTTAAACATGTTAATGATAATGATTTTGGTTTGCAAGCTTCTCCAACTTTGTATCACACACTGCAAATGTATTCAATATTTGACTCACTTTTGCCATCAAGTTGTGGTTCTGTGCTAAATTTTAAATTCTCATCTTAACGCTCTAACGGTAAGGTACGGGTCGGATCTGACCCAAGCAATGTTAATTTTCACATATCAATACCCCCAAACTTTTTCTCAAGGCGAAATTCCAAGGAACCCTATTAGTACGGCTTTGAGAAAGCGTGGAAGAAGACACATGTTTCTGTGAAGTGTTGTTCTCCCTCTCCTTTCAATTTTATCCTCGCATGTCAGTCGCCGGGTCAGATACGACCCGACCTTACCTTTTATGTTACTGTTTTGTCAAGCTTTAGTTTTATAAGTTTTACTAAATTTAAACTTGTTTTTTAAATTTCATACACTTCTTCCAAAATAGTGATAAATAATAGTGAAAATTAGAAGCGGATTCGCTGCATTTCGCGAAATGTGAGATAATTTTATAGAAAATTGTGAGATGAATTACAGTCCCTCAGAATACGTTCATTAGATGAGACTCTGTTAAGCTTCCGAACAAAATGTTCAATCAAAATGTATATACTATCAAAACCAGATAAGTATGGCTTAAAAATAATTTCACTTTGTGATTCTAGAACATTTTATTTTATGAGTGATATTCCGTATTGGTAAACTATGCTTGAAAAGGAAAAGAAGCAAATTTTATGATCCTTCAAAGGATAGGAAAGGAAATCTATTTTGTGCAACGTATTACAGTGTTGTTTATGTGGAGAACACAAAGTAATATTTTGTCCGAAATGTGCTTCTGCCCAAAACCCTGATTATTCATATTAGGACTACTACAATTATTATTTAGTACATTTCTAAATACTATATTTTCTAATCAAACAATAGTTATCAATTTAATGTAATTAAATAGTTTAAGTTATTTATGTTTTACTAAGAATTTGATTTGATACTTTGTTAAGGTTCTATAACAAAAGATTTTGTACAAATTTAATGAAAAATAATAGTAATTTTTATATAACAAAAAAGAATTTAATTCTATGTATTGATCTATGTAATAAATATGTATTACAATGCAGAATTTCGTTTTATTTTCATTATTTTAAAGAAAACAAATAGTGGGGTCGGATCCGACTCAACCTTACCATTTGTGTGATGATAATCCACCTTACCGACAGAGGGTTAATCTCAAGGTGTTGCAATTCTCCACTATGAGAGTACTTTTACATGGAATACAGCATGGCTGGTTTCAAAAACAAGTGATACAATCAATTAGTGCAATTTTGCCTCTCTACTCCTAAGAAGAAGTCATGACATCTTTTCACAAAACATCGGACACAAGTTCTTCAATAGTCTCAACAAGAAGAAGGAAGCAACCAATTACTAAAAATACCTTACATGTTTTCTTTAATACTGTGATTCATTGTTGAAACGGCAGCTATCCTGCATTTGAAACGGCTTCTTGAATCTCATAAGCTGTTCTAATTTGCGCATATGCCATTTTATAGAATCAGTTACGTATTTTGTAGTTCATAAGGCTGATTGATTCACTTTTAGAACTTTTAACATATTATTAATCCCGATCTTCCAATACTACATAACCTAAATATAATAAAAAAATTTTATATTCTTGTTTATAATTATATTTTTGGATGATAGGTTCAGTAATCCTCTTCTTATTTATGGCGTTAAATTTGAATGTGACAGCTGTTACTTCATAGTCTCATTACTAATGTACTTTTGTTGTTGAATTATATATGAACATACATTACAGGATCCATTATGTTGAAAAATTACAAAATATTTTTAAATCTAAAAATGAAAGGTGAAAAATATTCAGGAAAATTTAGTATCAGTGTCTTTATTCATGATGGGGTTAATCAAAATGATCGAGAAACTGAAAACAAATCTTTTCCGACCTAAAACTACATGTGGGCTTACTTACTTCTTATTTTTAGCTCTAAACAAAATGATTTAACTAATGAGATAACGAAATATTGTTTTAAAGTTTGTAAGTATAATGCTACTCAAAGAAAGTGAGATGGTAGACTAAACTTAATCTACTAAAAAACACCTAGTATATTGCAGTTATTGTAATTAATTCAAAATTTTCCTTTTTTTACAGTTGGTTTAGATGATTTTTATGATTTAATTTTACTTTTAGTAATTCTGCCTGTTTAAATCGTACAGTTTTGTACGGTTTAGTCTTATTACCCTAATTATTTATAAAGACAAAAGTCTTAAATTACTTGCCAATTTCCTCGAAGTGCAGCTTCATTCTCATTATTTCCAGCCCAAATAGCGATGCAAGGATGATGTTGCAGCCGACGCACTTGTTGCTTTACTTCTACTGCTACGGAATCCAAAAACATGTTGGAGCTTGGATACATATTGCAGGCAAACATGAAGTCTTGCCAAATCAATAGTCCATATTCGTCACAAGTCTGAAATTGTAATTTTTAAAATGATAGCTGTTTAAAACAATATCAAAATTTACAAATTTTGTAAAATACCAGTGTTATTTTTAAATAAGGTCCAATCTGATCTTGGAATTGAGAAAGATATAATTTAGAAATCTAACCAATAACTAAATAAATAATTTGGTTCAATATAGTACACATACTAAAAATATAGAATAGAACGAGGTTTACAGAGTTAATACGTTAATCCGTTGATAAATACGGTATTAAAAATTACATTAAAATATATAATATATATATTTTTTAAATTAAAAAGTACTAAAGAGATATTGTTGCTTGAATACCAACTTTTTAGTTCCAACTACACAACATTCTGCACCAAAAATAACTTACTTTGCACAGGATTATAGTACATTACCTTTCGAATGTTATAACTCACAAATTTTAGTCGGGCTTATTAGTGGGAGAAATCATGTAATTTCCTCGCTTTAACTTTGCCATTTTAGTTTGAATCAAATAGGCCGCTATTTAGTGTCAAATCGAAAAATAAAAAAAAATAGTTATCTGGGAAATCTTACTAGGACCCTTTCACCAAAAAATCAGCAATTTTGAAGCATATTTACTACCACTTATCAATCCGGGAATAAAACATATTCATGTATATATATAAACTAGCTGCCCGATTCGGCTTTGCACGGATAGACAAATCAAAGTTAAATGTATATTAACAAAAAATATATATCAATAAATATATTATACTATGTATTTCTTAAGGGAATTTTTAGTAACTTTGACCCCCATACCCTCTCCCCTAAAATTTTGAATTTTTTAAAACCCATTCTTAGCCAGCACCTTAGGCCATACATGAAGCTACATACCAAGTTTCATTCCAATCCGTTCAGCAGTTTTATAGAAATCGTGATTTAGTAACTTTGACCCTCCCAAATCCCCCTAAAATTTCAAATTTTTTGAATACCTTTCTTAGTTAGCACCTATGGCCCTAGAAGAAGCTACACACGGTACCAACTTTCGTTACAATCCGTTTGGTAGTATTGGGGAAATCGTGATTTAGTAACTTTGAACCCCCAAACCTCCCCTAAGATTTCAAATTTTTTGAAACCCTTTCTTAGTGAGCACCTATGGCCCTAGAGGAAGCTACATACCAAATTTTGTTCCAATCCGTTCAGTAGTTTTTGAGATTTTGTGATGAGTCAGTGAGTGAGTGAGTGGTATTTGGCTTTTATATATAGTAGATTAATGAATTTTTGGTATTGTATCTAAATGTCTGAAACGTATAGAAACAAAGTCCTACCCTCCTCCGACCAACCATTTTCAAGTTTAATATCCCTTTATCCCTTATTTTCTTCAAAAATTTTATATAAAAAAAAAAAAAATATCACAGATAAGTTACAAGGTATTTACATATAAGACCATAATTCAAGTGAACTGATATTGTAGGTTATAAACTCTTCGATAGTGTAGAAAGTATTTTTTTAATTTTTTTGGGTCTTTGTCGACAGCTAAAAATTTTGTGTTACTTGCATTTAGAATATATTTAGATTTTCTGTAATTTGGTAAATTATTAACATAAGAAATAAAAAAAAGAACCTAGTATAGAGCCTTATTGAAGCAAATACTGTTGGAAAGTCTGTTGATTATTAAATTTTAACAACTTGGAGCCTATTAGTTCAGTAGGACAGTTCTAGATTGGTTCCTCCATAATGTAGCAACTTCTCAATGAGTATCTTGTGTGAAACCATATCAGAAGCTTTACTTAATCTGAAGTGTGGCATGAACAATTTTTGTGTGTGCTTAAAACCATTCTAAAACATAGGCTTCTAAATTTTCAACAGTTTTGACAGTATATATTCTGCTTCTGAATCAAAACTGAGAGGAGGATTGCAAGTTTCTAGATTTAAAGTAATGTTTAAGTTGGAACTTTAGAATATGTTCAATAACTTTAGAGATAACAGGGATAATTAATGAGATTGGTCTATCTCATATAATAATTTGGCATGATATGTCACCTATTTTATGTATAAGCGCTGTAGCAGTATTCAGGGGCATTGATAATATTCTAAAATAAAATCACTCTTGAAAGGACTAATTAATTATGACAAAATAGTATACCAAAATTTAAATATCTATGATTGTTTATGTTACATTCAATTTTCAAAAATTAAGTTTCTGAAAAACTTGGAAAGAGCTGATTTTTTTGACCTGTCACTTATTGGCAAAACCAAATACCGCAACTTCTTTTACATAAAAATCACAGTTTTTACTGTACTGTATACTTTTTAATGATTTATAGTTTATATATTTTGGTTAGTTTGAAAACTACAAGTAAACCAATATTTTATAACTTGATTTCATCCATTCAAACTTCTTATCCTATTTATGCTTAAAGTTTACTTACTTCGTAAAAGAAATCTGACTCATACAGACCACCTCCCCAAACACGTAACATATTCATGTTTGCGTCCCTCGCTCCTTGCAGGAGTTTGCGTACGGAAGTTTGGTTACTGCTGAGCTCAGGTAAAATGTGTCCTGGGATATAATTAGAACCCTTTGCAAAGATTCCCACTCCATTTATACGGAAAAAGAAAGTCATTCCTGTAATAATAATTAGTTAATATTTTAATGATTGTAATCTGTACTACATTATAAAATAGAAAATGTTGTATATTTGTTTGAATCTATTTAACACAAAAACTACAGATTAGAATTTCATCAAACTTTTGCTAAAATGTTAAAGACTAGATTAGTTTGGGAAATATGGGCTAGGTTAAAAATGATGGCTTTTCAAAATAGAACTGAAGACTGTTTAAAAAAAAGTGCAAAGTTTTTATACAAAGTCTGCTTCTTTTTGTGATCTATTATAATGGTATTTAATGGTACTGTACAGTACCAATCGGCACTTCTGGGTTAAATTTTATCATTTACAATGAATTATTTCATCATAAGTGTAATGTAACGTTTTTGCTATCTGGTATAATTTTGAAGAAGTTAAATACCTTTCTCAGGGTTTCCAGGCTGAACATATTTCTGTACAACTTGAACAGTGCGGAACCCAATTCTCCTTGACAATTCTATGCTGTCTGATGTGCCATCCAGGTGGAACTTTGCGCTGAGATTATAAAGGTTTTGTTGACCCATTCCATTTGGCCACCACATATTTACACTAATCTAAAAAAAAGAGTTTTTGAACTAAAGAATTTGTAGAATTGAAAAAACTATTATTCTAAAGCAGTATGTATTTATTTTATCAGTACAGTACTTAAAGTCAATAGTAGATCTTACTTGTAAATATATTGCAGTTTTCTTACATAAACTTACAGTACCAACAAGTAAATATAGTCAAATTAGCTGGTAGTAATTTTGATATATAATTGTTAATCTTAATATAAAAATGTCCTGCAATCAATAATCCTTAATCAATTAATGAACTCGAGATCAAACAGAACCGTGAATACAATCTCGTTGGCATATCTGTTTTTTGTAGTCTTTTTAATGAATTTGATGCAAAACCTTAGTGAAACAAAGGTTTTTTACACATATAGTTGTGTGGTTAATGATCAAGAAGGGTCAGGTATTTTCAGTGAACTTCCTGAGTCACAATACTATGTTGGACTAGATAGGTTCACTGCCATCTATCAAGCTGAAGTTTTTGTGATTCTAGATTTTGTAAAGAAGAATATTGTAATATTAAAGAAGGCTATTTAGTTAAGCAAGTTTTGACATACACAGATAAGCTGAGTGTGCTGAAAGCCCTGTACTCCAACACATTCAACTCAGAGTTAGTGTAGGAGTCTTACCTATGAATATTGAAAATTTCATCAAACAAAAAGGTAAAGATGGAATGGGAGACCGGACATTTTTGGCAATGAAAACGCACCCTGGTCTAGAGGGGAGCACAGAGCATAGACCACCTTTTTCTGCGGTCTAGACATTTTGTATCGGGATCTGAAATTAGTTGATCATGCATGCAAAGCCTGAGGCAATTTTATTTCTGATTATTGTTATAATTGCTACAGTGACCTTGAAAAGCCATTTGGTTACGTCCCAGCGTGATCAACATCAGAAGGGGAGGGAGAAATATGGTGTTGGATGCCGTTTACTAAAACGCTTATAACTTGAGAACTGTTTAAAATAGAACATTGAAAAAATCGATAATACTTTAACCATAAATACTTTAATATATATCAACATATATTAATATAGACATATTTTTTCCACGACTTTAAAAATGGTTTACAAAATTGTAAAGAAGTTGGTTTTTGAATAAAGATCATTTTTGTTGATAAATGAGCAAAACTTTTGAATAAAATAAGCAAATGAAACTGTCTTTACTAAAACAATCTCTAAAATGCAACTTCAATAAAAATGCTAGAATATTTTACAATCATATCTAAAAATTCTGAATGTGTAGGTTTTATTGCAACACATACCTTTATGTAGTAAATATTGTGCTCCTATGTTAATGTAGGTGATTTCCAATTACAAAAGCAATAGTACTTTGTGTATTGTTTAATATCACTACTTCCATAGTGATTAAAGAACTGTTATGCATATTCTTAAATTTTTAAACTTTTTGTTGTATTAAAGTTCAAATCACTTTTGAATAGTCCTTACATAATTTTATTTTAACACTTTTCTTGAGGTGACCATTTGGGTGAGCCAAACTCGGTAGGTAGTTACACAACTCAATGTTAGCAGATCCTTGATATGAATATTTCTTTGATTTGTTGGAATTGCTTTTGAGATAATGATTGTTGAAGGAGGGATTTTCCTTTTGCTGCTATTCAGGCATTATTGAAGACGTTGACATCACAGGGCTCGTACAATTATTTGTATGTTAAAACTTTCTAATATATTGCTTCCATTTTTGTGTGTTAAGAAGGAATTTATATACCTCTTCAGTGACAATAACCTCATTCACTATCTTTCTCAACTCTGGTGTAAAGTTTTCAAAAGGGTTGTTATGACATTTATAAATTTAATAACAAGTTGCACGTCACTTTCATCTCTTTCAACCCTTGTATTACTCCATATTTTTCAGACAAATTTGTAAACCTCATCCGTCTTATTTTATCCCACTCAAAATATGACAGTAAGCAAAGCTTATGGTATAATATATCTGCTACAAAAATAAAAGTTCTGGCACAAAAGTTCTACCTTCCATTGTATCAGTAAGAAATAATCAAGTTGAGACAAGAAATAACAAAACAGGATTTGGAAGTACACGAGCAGGCAACATGTAGTAAACATGTAGGCGCCTGATCAACAAGTAACGTCAGTACCATAGTATCTCCTCTTCAATCGTATTAACTGTTCAACATTCTTTCTTAAATATTTTAAAGCACTTTTAATAACTTAAATGTCTATATTTGGCTTATTTAGTGATTATTTAATAGCAAAAAAAAACTATTTATTCAACATTTTTGTCATTTACCGACAAAAATGCTTCTAATTCATAAATCAACAACTATACAACTTTAATCGTAATAACCTTTTTTAAAGCACATATTTTGTGTAATATATTGTTTCGTTTTTCAATAGTCTATCTTAACCAGTTCTAAAGTTATAAGCGTTATAAGCACCACCCCTCACCATATTCCTCACTCCTCCTTCTGGGGGGACGACATTAGTTTTCAAGATCACTATAGTGTTTTATATCAATAATCAGAAATAAAGTTGTTTCATGCTTTGCATGCATGATTAACCCTCTTCAGGGACTATTTCTAACCCTCTAACTAAATTTCTTGCTTGTGATTAATGAAAATGAAAGGCTTTAAACTTTAACAGATAACTTTTTCGATTCAGGAAACATTTATAGGAAATGGGAGTTTTTGATGAAGCTCTCAAATGCTATTTTTACTACGAGTCAAAAGAGACCTCCTGCTGCAGTGTGAGATTATGGAAGAACGGCAAATCTTTGTGAATGATTGCACCATTGAAGAAGTTAAGGCTAGCCTAGTGGGGAAGGTCTTAGAGGTAATGTAAAATCTAATGCTAGATATAATTGGACACTAGTTCAACAGAGTATACAGTAAACTATAACTTTTTAATATGTTACTTACCGCCAGCAATCCTTTTATTTGAAGTTTTACCTTCAATACATATATTCCACGACACGTGTTTCAGAATTTAGTTCTTCCATGGTCGGCTGGTCAAAACACATTTAAAAACGTTTAACGTTTAAATGATACAAAAAAGAAATAGTACCAAACCAAATAAAAAACAAGAGAATAAATTCGTAGTATTACAGCACAACCCTAAATTTAACAATACCATTGCTAACGTTTTCAGACAACAAGGCTACAGAATAGCCTACAAAACCATCTCAAACCTACAACATACATTAAATAGCAACAAAACCTCAAACCAAGACAATTTCATGAATACCGGTATATACAAGTTAAACTGCAGTTCTTGTGACAAATTCTACGTGGGACAGACAGGGCGGCCTTTCATAAGACGGTATAAAGAACATATCCAGGCCCTGAGACACCCGGAAAAATCAAAATTCGCTGAACACCTTGTGAACTATGATCATGCTTATAAAAACATAGAACACAACATGGAAATATTACAAAAATGTGAAAAAGGGGATTACATGAACCGCGTAGAAGAATATCACATATACAGAAATGAACAAGAGCACCCGGACAAATTGCTTAATGACAAAAAACAGTTCGATGTAACCCCCACTTTCGAGCTAATAAGCCAGCTTAATAGGAAGTAGACATCAGCTGATAAAGCACCAGTACACTGTACAGTGTCAACCTAATAACATGTTTGAATTTTATTTGTGTGCGTGTGTCGTTTGTGTTTTATGTGTTTTCTATAAATTATGTTAAACGTTTTTAAATGTGTTTTGACCACCCGACGCTGGAAGAACTAAATTCCGAAACACGTGTCGTGAAATATATATATTGAAGGTAAAACTTCAAATAAAAGGATTGCTGGCGGTAAGTAACATATTAAAAAGTTATTTATAAGCATATCCGGTGCTCTAGATTTCATATTGTAAGTAAACTATAATTGGCCAAGTGCACAAGACTTCAAATTACTCCTAAAATAAGAAAATAAGATATATAATGCAGTAGAGTCAAACTTTTAAATTAAATAAACAACTATTGTTGCTGGATATAATAACTAACCTATGTATATAAAATAATTAGCAATAATTTTGAACAGTCACCATGAACTTTCTGTTAGGTCAAAACTAATAGCATTTGGCTTAAACTGTTGGTATGTATACTGAGTCATTTCATAAAGCATTCAAAAGTCAATTATTTACACTCTCCTAAAGTAACAAGCCTTAAATTGTTCTTCCGATGCATTTGGTATAGGCTAAAAATAAATGTTTTTTTGTTTTTATATAAAGTTCTGTAAACTAAGTGTTACCTTCTCTTTCGAGGTATATTTTGAAAAGGGTTGAATATAGGCCTATATTATATACACAAACTACCAACAACCTTGTAGCTAATGTTTTATTTTACTTTCATAATAGCTTTCATCGACATACAATGCATAATAACCGATTTATTGGAGGAAAACCAATTTGAGTGGCATGTATTGGGATTGGTTATATTATAATATCTGTAGGTGTATTCCAAAATTCAGTTTTGTAGGAATTTTTCCAACAGTCGGGCAATTTTTGTATGGTTTGATTGTACTATTACTATCTACAGCAACCAATTTAACAAAATAATAGCATAGTGGAAAATGAAAAAATAGCATCCATTGCATTCTCAGCTATTAGTTATAACCTATAACATGATATAAGTCAAATTGAGTTAAAAGTTTGCACCATTTGTAAAAGATTAATAAAAAACAAACTACAGTTTGCTGAGATGACAGTGACACCACTTTATGCAGTTCATCAGAGCTGTACCATTTAAAACAATCAGATATTAATGTTGTACCTGGTTTAATGATTTTTCTTCTATTTCTGCCAAAAGCGTACCAGCTCTCCTGTTTGGGATTTTAACTAAAAATCACCCTACAGTCTAGCGGTACAATCCATCAAACACCTACTGTTGTGGTAAAACTCGAACCGCACTACTTTTTCATTTTGTAAACAAACTTTCCTCGATCTTGAAGATTTTGCCGATCTCTCCAATTTTACCACGGCTTTTATTTTTCAACAGAAAACAAATAAACTTCAAACAAGTAGTTATTCCAATCAACTGCGGTAGACTTGTTCATTCCTAATTATTTCTCACACCATTTCACTGAGGTCATTTCTTCTGACCAACAGTAAAAAAATCTAACAATTGTAGTGAGAGATAAATTACTCTTCTGGAACCAAGACTCAACACGGAGATTATTTTGTTGACTACACGATTTGACGATACATTTAAAAAATGGGTTCTCATTGTCCAAAATACAGACGCATTTCATGACTGTTTTCACATTGTTTATTAGTTACCAATTAACTTTTATCTTATAAAAAGTGCATCTTCTCTTCCTCGGTTTTAGGTAGATCCTAAATCAAAACACTATCTGGAAGTATGATGTACATATTTATCCTAACCTGACCTTACTAAACCACCTCTGTACGATCTATAATTAGGTGGTGCCTATAACCGATAAGTACCACTAAGGAATTGCTACAGTTTCAAAATATTAAAAAATTCTTTTGATTTAGCTGTAATTTGGTAATAAAACAAAGCTTTTCTTTATTGCGTAACTTGTGGTCCACATGATTTCTGTTATGACAAAATTTGAGGATTAACTTTATAACATACCTTATCTACCCTAAATAAAAGAGCTACTGATGCCTCTCCCTGATCAGGGATAGCCGTAACTTTTGTTTGGTTCATGATAACCCTTTTTTCAGATAAGTATAATGTTGTTGTCAAAGTTCCGGTAAAATTTCTGTTAGTGGATACAATCATATAGAGAGAGACAGCAACAGACCAGTGGTCACCATTATCTTTAGTCTCTACACTTAAAGATCTTGCAGAAATGTTGTTATATCTTTCCAAATACACATCTTTCCTAGAATAATAATATAAATTAGGTTAGAACATATTATTTAAATAACTTGCATTTTATTCAAAATATATTATTATTTTAAAATATAACCTAACTTAAAAAACAATTAACAATTTTTAAATAAATATTTTGAATGTTCTGTTGGTAACTTTAAAAAACACGAACCATTATAGGATCACTAGTATTCCTATTTGTCTGTCACAGACCATTTTCTCTGGGTAAGGGAAAGGTATACAGGGAAATTTATTTTAGTAACGTCCCTGTATTTATATAATAATTAAACTATACGTAGTTATAAAACAAGCATATAATTCCAATAATCAGAACACATAAATATTTTACGATATGATTGGTGTGTTGTATTTTTGTTATGTTAGTTTTAAACAGCGTCATATGAAACAAAACTATAAACTTCAACAATTTCGAGATATTTAGTTTCCAAGATATTCTCAAAATCTTTACTAAAAACAAATTTCCCCCCTTATTTCCAAAATTACTGCAGCTAAAATTTTGAAAACAAGTGTTGTTCAATATGCCTTCTTGTAATACTGTGACACTGTGTTTCGGAGCTATCAGCTCCTTCCACTGGTCTCCGCACCTAAAATGTACTAAAAAAATATTATCTTTATGTTATGCAAATTTTTTTATCATATTTAGTTTTTCACAATAGTTTTCTTTAAACTGTACTTGAAGCGAATGACAGTATGTAACTTTTGCAAGCATGGCAAACTCACACTTTTCAAGTTAAATTTGAAAATATTTTAGATTTCAATTTATTGTGCTATTGATAAATACTACAAATATCTATGGTACTCTGTTTACTCATACACCACTAATAAAATATAATTAAACTCTGAAATACCTCACAACTTTGTAAAAATGAACCAGGTTTTCAATCTAGTTGAAAAAATAATTTTAAAAAATATTAAAAATAATACCCTAATTTTAAAATAAGTAGCCTACATCTAATTTTGTTACCAAATTCCAACAGAAGGGAAAGCAGGTCCCCAGTCCCAGGCAAAAGATGCTTGCATCTTACGTAGATGATTCACATGACATTCTCCATTATAACTTGAAGGTACACAGTCTGGTGGAATTTTATACGGTGAAAGTTTATCTCTTGCGATCGCTGCCAAAATGGGAGAAGTGAACTTTACTTCCAAAATATTATTTCCATGCTAAACACAAACAGTACATGTGCATGAGTTGCATTTTAGTGACTTTACAAATAATTATAAAATCTATAAAAAATGAAAAATTTGTTACTATAAAGGAACTTGAAAAAATAACACTGAATTAAATCCATAAATCAGTTCCAATTTTGTAAGACAGAATGCATTTCTTGCTTTTCAAATTGTGGGCGGCTAAGTATAATCGCTGATACAATAAACACCTTAATTGACAGTAAATTTATGTGAAACCTTCCTACTGTACTATACAACTGTTTGAATTGATCTAAGATTATTTTAGATTGATCTGTTCTGTTAGACGAAAATCTTTGAAAGAGCAAGGCGAGATTGTACACTTTCCATTGTTATTGTTTGTACTACTATTTAGGTTTGGGCCAGTGCTTTTAATAATAATGAAATTCTATTTAATTTTACATCGATTGTTGTTTTTCAAATATATTTTGTTGTTATTATAGTTAGTTGTTACTATTTATAAATTTTCAGTATCTTTTTCAGTCTTAGATTAAATTAACAGTCACACTTTTATAGAAAACGAGTAGACTATTAATCTTTAAACCATATGCAATCAACACTCAGTTGCAACATAAAATTATATATTATCACTTTCATGATAGCTTTTAGCTTGACTCACCTTTAGAAATGGTATCACATTGAAATCATATCTCACAAACATATTGTCTGTACTGCCCAGGTATTGGTTGTTGAAAGAAATGTTTGCTACCGTGTCCAATCCATCAAACACCAGAAGAACATTTAAAGTATTTGACATCTCTTGTATATGTACTGTTAAAAATACAAATAATTAAAATAAATAATAACAACAGATGATTGAGCGTGCAACAATACTAAGCATTAACCCTTTTGTGATCGGATAGAGCATGCATAGGTTGTCGTTATCGGTGGGGCGGCCAGCAGCGCTGGCCGCGGCCATTTCCACAACAACTAAGATTCAATTTTACATTAGTTGTTCCTGCCGCTCAGATGGCCAGTGGTACTGGCTAAGATAAAAACCTTTGAACGCTCAGAAGGCCAGCAGCACTGGCCAAGAAACGTATGTTGCATTTTAACAATATATTTTTGTGTTGTGATGTTTGCTAAAACCTAGCAAAAACTATTGAACTAATGACCAACAGTTTTGTCAACTTTATTGTTGAAAATTATATACAGAAATGCCTAAATCAAAGACATTTAATTTAGCGGTTTGCTGGGTGGCAAAACCAAAGACAGCGCTGTTTGTAGTGATAGACGACCTGGGAAAGAAAGGAAAACGACAGTTTTCTTTTGTAAAACATGTTCAAACAATCCTGGACTCCATATAGGTGAATGTTTTGGAAAATACCACACTGAATTTTTTTTTAAATGGATTAAAATAAAAAACCGACAAGGTGTTTGCGTAAGTTGTAAATATATGTGATTTTTGTATAGTTAGTTAATTAAGTGTTATTTTCACTTTTAACTTTAAACATATGATTTTACTTAGTTCAGTATCTTATTTGTTTATATATATTAATAAAATAATTATTAAATTGGAATCGGTTTTTGTTTTTAAGAATTTAAATACCCTCCGTAAAAATCGCAGTCTGTGGTAAAAATAATTCCCACCTAGTGGGAAGAAGGCGCCATAATGGCTGCCGAGCTGACACGGAGAAACGAGTGGCCAGTAGTACTGGCCACACGAGTGGCAACTTATGTCGAAACAATGCCATGTTGTCCACGACAAGGACGTAGCCAGTATGACTGGCCAACCGAGCGCAAAGAGTTAAGCAAAGTGTTACAGTTTTTTTGTTAGCTACTTATTAATACCTGATCAAAAACTAAAGAATGCTCTTAACGATCCAACAAACTGTAAAGTGAGAACAGTAACCTTGTTTTTGGTTGCTAGGACAATTAATTAGGGTCTCAGAAATTCAATGGAAAATTTGATGTTTATAATGAATACTGATAAGTATTGTAGAATGTTAAATACAAAAGACGTGGGATGTTGACAATTTGGATTTTGCTTTTTAAACACAATGCTAGGCCATTCCAGGCAAAGAAGAACACTTATTTTCTTTTTGTAACTTTAAGGTGAACAATCAGTTCAGTTATTCTCGACAATTAATTTAGTCACCTATTTCAGTACGACGAATATACATACATCCTGCTTTGAATGGTAAAGACTTGTAAGTAAAGGTAAAAGACCTGATTTGAATGGTTTTTGTAAGTGGTTTCAAACACCTCACAGCTAGGTTTTAATTTTTGTACCGTATCAACATATTTTTAATAGAAATTTAAATTGGAAATTAATTTGCAAACTAAATGTATAGTTGATTCTTTATAATCCTCCTGGTATGGGATGGAGAAAGTGTATTGAAAATGAGTGGTGATGGGTTGATTACTGAAAATGTCTGGATTATCGAAAGTGATTTTTTAAGTGTCCAAGATTAGTTATGGGTATTACAGTAATTTTCGTATGTAAAACCATTTAGGACAGTAGGATAAAAAAGCAATCTATTGGTCACAGTGAGCACAAAGGCGTTATAAAAAAAATGTATGTACATGTATTAAAAACATTAATTATGATGTATTTCTCATGAGTCTTATAAAAATATACATGTGTTAGGCCTAGTACAGTAATTTCTCAACAATTTCTGGATGACTTAAGACATCTCAAATTCGATAGCAGACAATTTCTCTCCTTTCATCTGAAGGAATTGAATACCATAGCGCTTTTTGAAATTTTCAAACTAACTACCAATAGCATGGAAGTCTGTATTTTTTGTGATTTCATGATACAAAAGTTGGTCTTTTTTTTTAAAATGTTTTCTAACATGTGTGCATGACTCCTTCTTTGTTGTTTGGATCAGGTATAAATAATAGCATCCTTAACTTCAGGACATTCACTCATTGTAAGGGGTGTTGTCTTAATTATGTTTTCAACAACAGACTTCATAAAGTTTTAACATTTTTCTCTATTTTTCAAAATATCACAAATAATTGTAGCTCGCCTTCGTCGTATGTTTTACATATCAACTCTGGAATTTCATCACCAATATCTTTCGTAAATCAGATAGATTTAAAGTTTTATGTTTACAATTTGAACTTGTGCTCACCATTACAACACTACTGTATATAGCAATCAAATAGAATTACTATAGATAGAACTAAAGCACAACTCACAACACTATAAAATAACTCTTTGAACAAAAATGACAATGCACTGATACAAACAGTTATAGTATGTTCTGCGACAAAACTGAATTCAGATATCTAAATAAACAACGTGATTAGGCGTTCGGAGGGGATTTCCAATCCCTAGTATGGTAAACTAAGTTTAAACATGATGTTATTTAGCTTCCAAGAATGCAATTATTATAATAATGGGTAATTAATTACCTTATTTTTATCCGTCAAGCACTCTAAAATATATCCTTTCTGGATTACCGGTTTTGGTGGTTCATGCCACCATCATCATTCCACTGTTGTGGAACACGTCGTAATAAATAAACACTACGTGTTCCACAACAGTGGAATGAATCATTTTTAAGGTTGATCTGATGATAGTGGCATAAACCACCGAAACCTGTCATCCAGAAAGGATATATTTTAGAGTGCTCGAAGGATAAAAATAAGGTAATTAATTACGCATTATTAGGTAAACTAAGAACTCAAAATATAGCTCGGTGACTAAATAGACGGGTGCATTGGACTACCGAGCGTGGCCAGTGGTGCACTCAGAAAATAATTATGGGGGGGGGGGGGCTGACCGGGGGTCCCTGGGCCAACCAACGGAAAACGTTTTAAAAATTCCTTAGGAAAACCGGTATTTTAAGGAATTACTTTAAGTTTATTTTAGCTCTTTGAATGAAAGTTTTGAGTAGGGACTATAGGAATGAATGATAAAACCCAGCAGATTAAATAAGATTTAAGGTTTTATTTTGACAAAATCTTTTATATCAGCTGTCTTACAAAACAAAATTGAGTCTCCTTTGGGTCTTCGTCAGTATGGATAATACACTGTCTGTGTCAATTGGAATTTCCCTGTGGATATTGAGATTGGCTAAGCCATTTAGCCTACTGTCATACATCGTGTTTCTTAGGTATGTCTTGATTCTCCGAAGAGTGGAAAAGGAGCGCTCTGCTGTGCTGGTCGATACAGGTATAGTGATAAAAATCTTAAGTAGGATATGGATGTTTGGAAAGATTGTTGTATCACAAATATTTATAAAATCAATTGCATTGACTTGGTGTGCTTTGTTTCGTTGGAGAAAAGTTTACCAAACTTCCACTTCTGCCATCAACACGTTTAAGTTGTTGTTTTCCAAATCTTCTTTATAAACTTCAATCAACTTCAAAAACGCCTCTTTCATCTCTTTACTTTCTTCACTATTCTCTGGTTGTGAACTTATGTATGAAGCAAGCAGTGAAACCCTTTCAAAATGTTCCTTTGCTTTAAGAGACGTTCTTCGATGCAGGAAATAAAACTTTCAATCCAGGGGATGAATACGTTAATTCTATAAAATTGTTCCGTGCTTTCGGCTGAGACATTGCTTCTGTGTGTCTGCCTCCCAACAATCCTTGGAACACTCATTGTAGTTTCATCCAATTCGGCCATTTTTGGTTCCTCTTGAAACAAGACTGAAAACTCTTCATCAACTTTTTCTCTTAGTGACTTCAGACTCTGAAGTACATAGTCAGCATAGTTCAAAGCAGCCCAGAGATCCGCATCACTTGACTGTAGCTTTTGACACAATATCAAAGTGTAGTTGAGTAGCTTTTCAGCTGATACTAGAACTACAATATACTCTGACTGACATATAGCTGTCAAAAGGACATCGGCCCCTGAAGATGTGTCCTTATCATCCAAACACTTGATTTCTTATAAGTATGAAATGATAGGGTTGTACAGCTCCTTCATGACGAGGACAGCATCATGCCTTTAAACCCATCTGGTTGGGCATAGCTGTTTGAGTTTTTGTTTCTTAGTTTTTGGTACTAGGGTTTCAATTTTTCCCTGGAGAACATTTTGCCTCTTTGGTGTGTTAAAAAAAGACCATACTTTTTCAGTAGTGCCAAAACAATTTCTGCCAAAACCGGTTTTCTCCCACCCGCCACCACAAACAAACAAACCAAGCGCGCGCGAGAAATGTTCCTTTGCGGAGTTTGGAATATATGAAATACGTTTTATTTATTTTTTAGTGCATTTCTTAGGAATAGGAATGCAGCAATGCAGCTATTTATTTCGTAGTTGTAGTGAAATGTAACTCCCGCAAACCAGTATTCAGTATGCGATGTGTCCACTATTGGCGCATTTAAAAACAGAAAGTAATTTTTTTCTTGATTGGGGCTACAGCCCCTTTACCCCCCCCCCCCATGAGTGCGCGCCTGAGCGTGGCAGATGTCATCACCACTAATTCGGACTATCATAATTCAACTGTGTTGTTATATTTTGTAACTAATTGCATACACATATAATAACAAGTTATATCTAAATTTAAACTTACAAAAGCAATAATACGATGTTGTAGTTGATATTACCTTTTTATTATTTGCCACACTTGTAATACATTTATACAGCTCTGCGCAGGCCCGCCGAGAGGGGTGGCAAAGGTGGAAAATTTCCCAGGCCCGGGCAGCCCGAGAGTAAAAAAAATTAAATGTTCAAAAATATTCAATATTAATAAATTACGCCCTTCTGTTCAATAAAAAGATTCCTTTCACCTGACCTTCACTGAGTGCCTTAACCCTACAGTAGTGTCATCGGTCTGAGAGTCCAATTCACTTTTTGTTAGCGTGTCACTCATTGTTCGCTAGAGAGGGAGGGCTGAGTAATTCAGTACCTTCCTATTTCTTGTCAGTCTGCCAGATGCTGTCTGCTCAAGATTTTCAGATTATGTTATCTATGATAAATTAAACAAATCGGACTCCTAAACCAAAGACACCACGGGGGACCTAACGTACTATAAAGTATAAACTGTAAAATTTTAATCAAAATCGTTCGAGCCGTTTTTGAGAAAAGTTGGTTTTTCCGTTATTTTATGGATTTTAATGGGAAAATGACTGTTAAAAATAAAAAAATCACAATAAATTGGTAATAGTATTTTTTTATTAAGTTTCTATAATGAGGGAGAAAGTATGTGTCAGTTTCCTGATACCGTTTATTTTATTTTTTTATTTGTGTTACAGATTTGACTCTTGTCTTCATAACTTCTTTTTTTGCCAAGTTTACTCTTTTTCCGCAAAAAAAATTAAATAGTAACATTAGTTTTGAAATTTGTAAAGTAAAAGTGTTTGAATTTTAAATCATAATTGTCAATGTATCTCCATCATATAGCCAATCTGAAAATGTAGGAATTATATTTACGATATAGGCTATGTCATTTTATTAAAGTTTGGTGATATTTACAAATTATTTTTAAAAAACATGTAAATCCGTCTCACAGACCTATGACACCAATGGTGTTGCAAAAAGCATGACACTACTCTAGGGTTAAATAAAAATGCAACTTTTTATATTTTTATTGCATATTTGTGCATTATATTTGGCTCAAAAAATAGTAAAAAACCCGTTTTCATAGCTTAATCATTTCAAAAATACAACCGGACCCCCCGCTTGTTGGGGGGGGGGGTATTCCATACCCTCCAAGCCCTGCGGTAAGACTTTTACCCAACAATGTCCCCAACAATGGGTCCGAGAGATACTTTTTCCACCTGCCGCGCCGTTGCTCTCGACAGCCCTGGCTCTGTGTATTATTGGTGGATAAAACACAATATTAGAGGTGGTGGTGAGGTATTGACAGTCGCACAGTATAGTCATTTTAACTTAGTATAATTTAATATACATAGTTTAGTGAAGTTACTTGAGAGGTTCTCCTAAACATAGAGGGTTCTAGAGCAAGCAGAAGACTGGTAATAATAAGCTTTACATACTCCATCATACTTTATACAACTCCCACACTGAGCATTGAGGCATGGCTGTACCTTAGTCTCTTATTATGAAGAAAGGCACTAAAGATTTTATCTGTGTATAGAAGTGTTGTCACAATGGCTACTGGTGCTTTTGTCTCAGTTCCCTCATAAGCATGTCCAACGAAAGTGCCACCGGTTCGTGGCACCACCTCTTGGTTGAGATTTTTTAACGAATAGTATATAATTTTACGTAGAAACTGCACAATTTCTGAGACAGCTCTCTCCTATTAAACTAATAAATATATGAGTCTAATCAACTTCAATTTTGTGTACCTTTGAAACTTATAATCTGGTGCAGGCCATCGCTTTGGAAATATTGTAGTTGCCATTATTGCCGTGTTTGTAGGCCTTTATTCAGCGCCAGCTAATGCAGTGCTGTGCCACTGCCTCTGTCTGCCAGACTGTGATTGTGCCGGCCAGTGGCATACAGTCTGGGCACAAGACAGTACTTTTTATTTTGATATTTAATTGTTGAATAAGTTTAGTGTTATGATGTATAAATGGTTAAACCAAGTTTACAAATCTGTATTTTTCTCACAATTATTCTACCGTACATTAAATATAAATAAATATTCTAAAAACAAAAGTTGTTTTCATTTTGTTTGGCCTCGAGGTAGCATTAAAAGATGTTTCTAAGCAATCAGTTATCACAAATTTTTTGGCTGGGTGGTATTCCATACCCCCCGGTAGCCATTCTTGGCCTCCACACTACTGAAGTCCTGCACATGCATATGGTTTCCCTCATATAACTTTAAAAGGGTGAGTTGAAATTCAATAGAGAAAAGATTCTAAGGACCTATCACGAGTCATGAAATATAAATTATGACACAGGGATGTGGACTAAAATAATTTTCCTATATAAACTAACATAAGCAAATGATCGTAATACTAACTCAATAAAAGTGAAATAATTGAACTAATTTAATCCTCCGTCGGATGCAACTGATCAAAATGATATTCCTACAACATTGCAAAATTTTGATGCTACTTTCTAGCTGCATCAACTGGCTCCACCCCACTCCTTTAGTCCCCTTCATACCCACTCCACTTTATTTGAGTTAAAAAGTTTGTACAAGGCGTTAGTCAGTGTTTGTAGGCTCTTTGTATCAAATCTATTCAATGCACCCTATTGTGTTATTTTTCCTCTTTTTTTTAATTATTCGTGACAAATTTGGTGTCTGTATATTATTCAGTTCTGCGTTTTTTTTATTGTTCTGTTTTGTTTGAATATCATGGCAAGCTCCAGTAGACTTTTTCACTAACCCAGTGACTTGAACACAATGCGTGAATTACTGTTAGACGATAATGAAGAAGAAAATCATTGTGAATTTGAAGATTTGGGTGGTGAATTCTCATAAAAATTCTCTCCTATTCAAAATAATAACAAAATAAATAATGAAACATTATAAATAAAAAAGAATCACTCTAAAAGTGTCAAATTGATTTATTGCCCGCCCGATAGTGTAATATATTTTACAGTCAATTATGTAATCATTTTATTATTTTTTTTATGTTTCAGAAGTAATTAATTAAACAAAAAACACTTAAGAAAACGCTTTCCTCACATTTAAATAAAATAATAGTTTTATTGATTAATATTAAAATAAAAATAAAAAGTATTTAATTGATACCTTATACCACTTATGACACATTTAAATATTGCGCCCGACGGAGGGTTAAACAAATACAATGGAAGTAATGAACATTGAATTATTAGAATATACAATGGAAATTGTAAAGTTTTAATAATACTAGTAACTAATTGTAAAAATATAAATTTTATCAGTAAAAATTATTTTTTCTTAAAGATTACCTAAACTATGATTTTTCTTTAATGTACAAAACACTGCTTAGTGCAATCATTTTGGTTCTGTCATGTTGAGTTCAAAGACTTCAGGTACATTTATGAAAGCTTGAATAGTAAAACGATTTCCTAATATATAGTCAATAATGGTAGAACCATACAAAGAGAATTGGCTCTTCAACTACGATGCTCTTATCATTTCAAAGACCATGGTCCTATCTGGTGGGGCTTCTGATACTGACAGTCCAAATAAGAAAACAATTATTGTCGAATTAATGAAATTTGAAATTCCCCTGAAAAGCAAATAGCAGGATGATGTTCATCTGGAAGGTTTTCTGAAAAGATGAATTTGTTTTCCTTAATTTTGTTTTTTAAAGATTATTTCAAGGACAATGTGTTTGGGTTTCTTGTTTAAATAATTGAGTTTCAATTAAATGTTCAAAACAATGAAATTATTGATTTGTAGGCTTCTGAAGTAAGGATCTGTCATGTGACAAAATGCTATTTATGTAGAACTTCTAAGGTACCGGTAATGTAGGACAATCCATACTGAATATAGTATATTTCTACATAAAAGTAAAAGGTTTATTTTAGTAGTACCGTACTAAAAAATTCTCCAAAAATGCCACTTACCATTAAAATTGCAGTAGTAAGTCCAGTTATCTCTCGCCACCCAACGGTAAGCCTGGTCATTGAATCTATAGAAAATATCTTCAGATAGAATTCGTGCATTTCGAAGATCTGTGTAAATACCTCCTGGTACAACGGCTGGTATGTTTATACCTGAAATACAGAAAATATTATCAACTAATAGCAATTACAAATTAAACAAGTGATGTTAGCTTAGGCTATATCTATTTAAATTCATATGTTACAATGAGTCTAGCTTTCTTAATTAATACAAATATTATGTACCTACTGCAAATTAATTTATTTTGTATTATAATGCTAATTTCAAGATTCTCCATATCTCTACATAAAAAACAAAGTTATTGTGCCAGATTTACTCATACCATACCTTCTAAGCCACAGAACCGTTTGAAAATAAAAAGTTGGTATCGACGTTCCCCGAAACGAAGAGACTTTTTGTATCTCACTCCATATAAAGGAGAATCAAGAAAACTTTGTAGCAATGATCTTGTTTATTAAGTTCTTCACGAAGTAAGGCTTCAAAACTGATTTGTTTAATATTTCTTCATTTTTGAAAATTTGTAAACCTGAAAAAGCCATTGCTAAATCTCTATGACTAACTAAACCACAATATTGGGAACTAATCTATTTTTATCGTAGGTAAGATTACCAAAAATGTAAATTAGAAAGATGATACACCAACTAACTGACTAAGCATAAAATAAATGGCAGAAGTTCTAAATTATATTATTAAAATAATCTTATCGGAGTTCCTCCTTTTGTACACAGATGAAGCCAATTGTAACACCTAGTTGATTGACATAGTAAATGATAAAAATAGAAAACTAAATGCTTTAATAATGTCATGAATTAAAATAATCTTAGATTGTTTTGTAAAGATTCCAGCCTTGTTTTGAAAATCAGGTAGAATTTCAAACAAACTCTCTTCTTATATTACCTTTGTCTACCCTATGACCATAGTTCTACTAAACCCTTGTCCTAAATATCAAGAAGTTGTTTGATTTTAAATATTTTCTTTAATCTGTGTTAAGCGAAACTGTGCCTCATAACACCAGCAACTGGCACAACTGTAGAATGTTTACTAGCAACAAAAGGTTTTCATAAGTTTATAATTTACAATTTTTTTTATAAATAAAAAAAAGATAAAACAAAATAAAAACCAGGGCATAAAGATTTTATACATTCCAAAATATATTACAGAATATTAGTGTTAATTCGATGTCTAGAAATACACACTGAAACACGAAGGCATACATTATCAAAGAAATGCAATATAAATTCAGGTCTCTTTTAAATACAGTACTAATATTTATGTACTTTTATACATCATTTTATTATGTTTCTGAAGTCTTATTAAATATTCGTTGCATGGTTTATTAACCCTGATTTCAGTAAACATGAGCACTTAATAATTGGCTACAATTTCTTTGGTATATAGTCACTCAGACAAAATACTTAAAGATTATAATTTATCCTCAGAGGCAGCTTCTATAGGGCTGAAGATCATGAGCCTCCCACAAAAAAAATATTAAAAAACATTAGCTATTAAATATTGAGTAAATAATATTGTCAATTTAAGTGTTTTGTGTACAAGATTGTTAATCTAGGTACTGTGCATTGGATCTTATAACATAGCATCATTCCAAAATAAGTGCCATGATATGTTTTGAATATGTGTGCAAGAGTATTCCTAGTGATATGATATGTTATGCAGCTTCAGAAATCATTAGTCCCCAACTGTAATTTCTATGAGACGATACTGATGATATAGTCAGTATTTAAACAAATTTATTTACATAGATATTTTAAAAGATTATAAATAAATACCGGTACAGCAAAATTCTCAAAAGGCCTGTCTGCAGTTTAGAAGAAAATACAATTGTGTTGGCTAAACAAACACATATTAAATCAATAGACAAACAGTCATCAGGAATAACAATGTAAAATTATTTACACTATTTCAAACCTGAAAAGTAAAAAGGGAAAATAAATAGACCAATAGTTTACAAAAGTTCTCTCTCCAAATTTATTTTGTAAATCTGGTGCATAACATTGTGAGTATAGGAAAGGGTTGCCTAGTCTTCATTTGAACTTACTTTTGAAATAAGAATGAAATACTTGACTTAGAGCTATCAAACATGTAAAAAAAATAAAAGGGAAACACTTTCTTATTTAAAAGAAAAAAAAAAAAAATAGAATTACCGGTAAAGTTTTTGAAATTTTATTGCAGGTGTTCAATTCTTTTAATCTGAATACATGAAGCATTTCTTTTTGATTGCCATCTTTCTCACATATTACATTTTAAATCAAGTGTGTTGTAATTTTTTTTAGAATTGGTTGGCTACAAATATTATTCATTTTGTTTTCTAAAATTTGTTATTTGGTGTCATTTAAGATAGAATAAACTTGGATAATAATAGAAACATTGGTCTACTTAGAGTTATCTATCAGGGGCACGGTCTAAGAATATTGAGTTGCTGATGTTTCCTAACTATATCTGATAATGATGATGTTTTGCCTACATTCCTTATCTGTTTCAACTTTGAACTTTGTTTTTCTTAACAATTTATACCTTATCTTACAAAATCAAAGACAAACAGAAGATGTTTAAAAATTAGAAGATGAAATCATGTTATAATTGTATCTGTATATTTACAATACTTGGGCGTTTCAATTGTTATTCAAAGTAGTACGGTACAGTACTTACTTAATGTTACTTTTATGATTTTTTGATGGAAACGATACAGAAATGTACATTGTAGGAAGCTTTAGAAATTTCCAACAGACGTTAAAAAAATGTTAAAATTAAGTTTAATTGAGTTATTTCAGATTTATTAGAAAAAATAATTGTTTTCATATAATTAATCTACAATTTTTCAAATTCAAAAACTTGGCTTTTTTTAAAATAGTTTTTGTTTAACAGAATTATTGACTGATTAGTTTACTGAAACTTGTCTGCATAAAATTAAAATTATTCCTTTTATTTTCACTATTACTTGTAAATTGTAGAGCGGCTTCTGAAGTAAAAAGTTAGTTCACAGTCATCGAAAAAGATTGCTCCTATTTTATATGTACATTTTAACTTACAAAAAAATTGAACAAACCGATTCTTTTACAAAAACGTTTAAAGAGAAGTTTTACATCATATCTTAAGGTGTGAAATATCAGTTTGTTTGAATGTTTTAAACTGAAAATTATAATATCAAAACTCCATCTGATCAACATTTACGTATTTGTTTACATTTCCATCCATTTGTAGTTATTCTCTTCATACTACTTCTTTTGTTAATATGTAGGACTGTACTTTTGTTATGATAATAATTTGTTTTACATAACAAATAATAGTTTACAGAACATGATTGTAAGAGCTTCTTAGAATCACAAAGTTATAATTAAGCAACTTAGCCTTTGTCTCATCATTCAATCCTGTCGTTATGATCTTAAGAAGCCCATTAAAAAACTTGTTACATTTATTGTAGCAATGTATTTTAAGTGTGATTTTTATAATATAAATCTCTATAAAAAGTATTAATAAATTCCAAAATTAGCTTATTTATTTATACTACCGTACCTTAAAAATAATTTTATAAAACAGAAATTATTGAATTACAGTTACAAAATAGTCTTTAGAACCTAATCTAAAATTTAAAATAACATACCCCTTTTACTGTGTGATAAAAAAACAACAGATTCAACATAGTTGAAAAACACATTTTTTATAGGCAGGTACCAACAAAAACTAGCATAAAACGTAACACTACTGTCTAGCAATATTAAAAATATCTTTATGACTTACTTGCATTTCCATTTTTGACTCTCCAACTGCAAGTATTAAGATAGGCTTTCTCAGATAAAACTGCTGTACAAATTAATATGGGGCAAAGTATAAAGTAGCGTAAACCAACCATCTCTGCTATAACTCGTTCAAAACTGGCTACTACTATGTACTGTAAGTTACCCAACCCAGATATGAATACTAATGACCTACAACAATACTAGAAGATAAGGATAACTAACTCTATATTTGTTCCCTAAACATGAGTGATAGAGAATAGGCTTAGTGTTATTGATCTGACATGCTGATAAACCAAGCATAAAAGTCTACATCCAATTATTTTTGCATCCTTATTATTTGAGGTGGGTAGTTATCATACTTTTGTACTATTACAAAGGACCGTAATAAATAACCTACTAACAGTTTAAAATGAATATGCAGTTTAAGTCAGGGCTGGAATAACAACCTTTGGGGCCCACCCCTTATAGTTTGCCTTCCTATTTCCAATCTTAGATAGAACTGATGTGTACGCATGCAAACAACTCAAAATGGGTATGTGTAATGTAGGTATTTATATTTACGTGCCTTTCTGAAGGTAGAGTACACTTTTATTAATAAACTAATTAGGTACGGTACTAATTTAGGATTTTTGTAAAACGGTAAATATATTTGAAGGGAAAAAGACTCACACAACTCATTAATTACACCATTTCATAAAAAATGTAGGCCTATGTCTTTTATTTTGTAAGTAGCCTATTTACAAAGTCATTACTATCTTTAGTTAAAAAAAAAACAAAGTGATTTACCGGTAACAATTAATATTGAATTATCTTAAAACAATCAAACAGAGAAATAAAACAAAAGTAGTGTATATAAATGTAAAAATTGCATTGGTTCTGTATAAAATACATTATTATTTTGGTCTGCAGAAAGATTATATTTAAAAAAAAACTACTTTGCTTACTACATTTTATAACAATATGAAAAGGTTTGACCAAAAACTTTGCTTGCTTATACCATTGAAGAAACAACACTGTTGTTGTTTCTTCAATGCTTATACTCACCATTGTATATCATTAAAAACTACAAATCCCACAAGTAATAATGCAATAGTACTTAAAATATCGAGGAGAAAAAAAAAGAAAAATTATATTTATAACAAAGTTCAGTAATTTCAGTCCATTTGTAAAAGTTAGTCCTCAACATTTGACAGTAACAGAAATCTGGTAGATTATAACTTATTTTAGGCCTACTGAGTTTTATTGACACAAAACTACTAAGAATTTTTTCAAACTTTAGAAAAGCGGTCAAACTTAATTAAATTTTCTTGCAAATTATTTGTTGCCTACGTTTTGTTCTTGTGTAGCCCAAACTACAATCCTGTAAACCTTCAATCCTTCCTTTTGAATCCTTCAAACTAACGGACGGTTTTTTACTGTAACCCTTTATTGGATAGTTTTAACAGTAAAAATTTATAGAAAATGAAACAGGCTAAAAAATTAGCTTACCGTACTCTTGATGTTTAAAAAAAAAACTCTTTTGGATTTTTTGTCATGTCAAATGTTAAATGGCGTCCATTTTTAAATGGATTAATGGAACAAGTTGATTATTTTTAGATTTTTACATTAATGAGTAATGTGCAAAGTTTCAACTCAATCGGTTTAGCCGTTTTAAAGATATGAATTATTTAATAAAACAAACAAAATGGCAGATAATTTTTAAAAGAAGGGTTTCCGGACAAATGTATATATTATATAGGAACTATTTTCTTTATTTTACTCTTTTAACTACCTTCTGAATTATCTCCTTTTGCAATTACCCTCTGTGTATTTCAAACAAGATATGTGTAGGCTTTACAAACTATGAAGGGAAGAAAAATTATTTAAAAGTGTCTGTGTTAAGGCCTAAATTTTATATGTTTTTACAGTCTTTATAGTATGAATAATTACACCATATATTCCTTTCAACAAAAAACAAAAAACGAAGGATTATATTGACATACAAAATAAGGTAAAGAAAAATTACTTAGTTAATATTCCTTTTAGTTTTTTACTAGGCCTATGTGTTTATTAATAATTTCAACAAATAATATCAGTTGCTGTATAGGTTTAACAAGCTTAGTAAAATGATTAAACATTGCAGGATATAATTAGAGGACATTTTCTATGCATAGGTTATAAACAGTAGAATACCTGCCTCAATATACAGTAGGTAGGCCTACTGTAGTTGAAAAGAAAGATACCGTACTGGAATTTAGCTAACCTTTATCCTTAAAAATACAATTTATGTTCCTTACAAAAAATAACAGTTAGGAATTTTTAAAGTATCAAATTATAATATTTATTTGTCAATAACATTATGTATTCATTTTTATCATGGACTAAAAGGTAAACAGTTATATAGTCCTACTTTCTTGTACTAAAATATATGTGTTTATTTACAACTACCGGTACCTATTCTAGTATTTTATAACATAACAAGAACACTTTGTAGGAATTTGATAATCTAAACAACAAGGAATATAGCGATGCCATTTTCATTTGTTTAGTATCATTGTAGACAAAAAAGCATCCACAAAAACAAACAAAACTCCCTATTTTTAACGTATGTAAAATTACTTGCCAATATCAGAACAGACAACAGACCCAGACTGGAAATAGTATTAATTGGAGTAGGGCAGAGATAATAATTGGTTTGGTTGAACTTGAACCCACATGAGTCAACACTCAAGAGTGAATAGAGTTTTGTAGGTGCAGCACTTGCAAGGTTAGTGATTAAGGATTGCATCTAGCTGAACTCTACAGGCAACTGCCCTGACTATATGATATTTCTTGCTTCGACTAAACAGAGAAGTTGCCGCTTTGTCAAGAATAATCTCATTCAAATACATTTTGACGTTCCCAAACACAACAGTAAAAATGTAATGCTATTTAATATTTACATTAATAACGATAAACTCTACCATATTTTACTAGAGTAGTTGTTTAATATTTTCGTGTGAATTAGTTAAAAAAATAAAAATAAATAAATAACATGCTGCGCTTAACTTAAAAGTTTATCAATTTGAACACCAAGAAAAGAACCACTGACAAGGAAATGTTAATATTTAAGCTAAATTAAAATTGCAACAGTTTTGAAAAATTTAAACTGCAGTCAAACGATTTACATCCATCAGGAATGCATTCAACCCACGCAGGGCCGTACCAAGGTTTGTAGACGCCTGTACCCAGCCCCTTCCAGAAGCACTATCCCCTCCCACTCACCACTAATCTTCCTATCTGTAAAATAGGATACCCATTTTATTACCTAAGTTGGTTAATTACAAGTTTGAATCACACAGATGGGAGTTAAAATAGCAAGTAAATCACATTTTGAAATAAGTTTGTATTAAAAACCAAATTATTACTAACAATGTAAGTAAACTTATTAATTTTATTCCACACTAAATAATAAATAGTGTGGAACACCTCAATAATACATACATTGAATAGAAATAAAAATTGGTGGAAGTTGTAACAAGATAAGGTTAGGCACAAGCATGTACTAAACACTAAATGGCATGCGCCTGACCTTTGCATGAGCAAATGTCGAAAGAATTTTCTTAAAGTCTAGTCTTTGTGCATGTCGTTATCAATAGACAGGTCGGGCAGAGAATTCAGTCTCCCCTGTGACTTAGTAGAGTGTAAATAAGTCTTTATCAGTTTTAGCTTACTAAAGCTACGCTCAGTAGGCCTACTTGCAACTGTCACTGGAGTAGTTATTAAAACTCTGAGTGTAAATCAGATATTCATAAACAAGTCTTTCTTGGCTGTTTTCTTGATTCTCCGCAACACATCAATGGTAAAAATAGAATAGCGCTACAGGGCAGCGAATTGTGTGTGTGCGTGAGAATGCCCTTATCGATAATTCAATGGAGGTGGAGATTAAGGGAAGAGGTGTGGTCTAATACCCATGAACCCAATGCAGTTTATTAATAATAAAAATATTCATTGAAAATGGACCAGCTGATTTTTATAGTAGGGTATAATAGTAACTGTGATTGTGGAGTGAAATACGCCCTAGGGCACCTCACTAAAACATTACGATATAATAAACATAATAAGTTATTTATCAGACGTATTTATTCCATACCTAAAATATTAATATTTTTATTAATAACTACATTTAAATATGTGGACATAATTTCATTTTTGTATGTTTCACCCTCTGCAACGCACCCTTGCTCTGGTGCCTGGGGCAATCGCCGCGTCCTCCTGACGGCCCTGCACCCATGGCAAACAGACAAAGTAAACAATTTGTTAAACTTCCTTGTTAATTGCAGCTGTATGGTTTGTTCATTGTTCTTCTTGTGGTTTTTACATTCATTGTTGGAAGAGTTGGAAATGTATAAATGTTTCTGCCGTCTAAGCTGGCATATTACAACAGAATGCAGTATCATCAGAGTACTACATGAATAAAGTTATAAAGTTTAGGGAGGATGAGTGATATAAATGTAAACATTGTCAAAACAAAGCTCGTTTTTATTACTGTAATAAAATATGTACAAAACATTTCCTTAATATCGTATACACTTTGCAGTTGTAAAAATGTAAATTGAAATAACTGCTTGAAATAATGTATCATTTCCTTGTGAAATAATTTAACTAAATTGAAGTTACATAACTAAATTAAATAAGTTTGGTTTTCATTTCCGTTTGTAATGTTCATTGCGGAGTTAGAACGACTTTGTAGCTATTGCCAAGGAATATTATATCAACTACAAAAACTGTTTTACAACTCATACAAAGCTACAATAAAGTGGTTTTGTAAAGTTTGATGGCTTTAATGCCTTCACTAAAGTTTTCTATTGCTTTTACTCAACTTTAATAATTATTCTCATTTCAAAGTTTGATGGTTTTGACAATTGTAAAATGTTATAAAGTGTTTTACTTTTCAAGTATAGAGGAGAATAATGTTGGATGAAGCATCCGTAATGTGAATAAGATAATATAAGCTGTGTGTACTGCATATGAAAACACATAATGTATTATACTCATTATTTCTCATTGATGTTTTTAGAAATGACAATAACTTCTGGTGCATGAGCTAAAGCAGAATAGACAAGTGCCCCATCTCCTGGTAATGTTCTTAGCCAATGCAAGTTCTACAAGTTACAAAATTTTGTAAACTCTAGAACCAACCTATAGCTAGGTTTCTGCTGAGATCATCACCAAACTTTGTCAATTTCACGGTCTTTGAACTAACTTTATGTACGCTATCAATCTTATTATACAGGATTACTTAAGAGCATCGTAAAAGCTATTCCTTCAGTTAAGTCGATTATACTGTCAATCGTATAAGATTATGGTCTCATGTATGACATTATACAGAGCGTATCAGATGACATGTTTAGCATGTCGAGTGTGCAAACTAATCAGTCTAAATTTCAACACTTCATAACAAAATCCACTATTTTAATTTGCTAAAATAGCAAAAGTTAAATTTTTGATGGTGTTCATTTTAAAGAAATTTTATAATGTAATCCTAGGTCAATCGGTACATTATTTTAAAGGTGTTCTTGAAGTTACAATTTTTTAAATAGTATTTACTTTGTCCAATTTCAAGATTTCAGTGATAAACGTAAACAAATGGGGTGCCTTCAAACACTCAATAGTCCATTTCGCAGTGGGAGGAGCCAATTCCTGCCACCATCAAACTCGTCTGTGACACTCTCCGGCATGTCATCAAAGGGATGAGGTTAGGTAGTCTTCAACTGCTAGGTAGTCTTCGATCATAGAACCCTTTTCGTTGTCTGTTATTGGCCAATGTCTTTGACAGAATGGCGTCTAATATCGAGTGTTTGATCCTTTGCGTGGTTGAGACATCTAATATTCACACTATCTAGCAGTCGAATGGATAAAAAACAAACATGGATTATTGAACTTTGTTGTATGACGAAAAACCATTTTACCATCCAAAACAAAAATTTAACTAACATTGACGATTTCCTTCCAACAATTTACAAATTGGCCACCTTTTCACAAGTTTTCTTCAATTAAAACTAGCCTACAGTATGTGGAATTTCGGGGAAATATAAACCTTTCATACTCCCTCATGCAATGACGTTCAAGTGAAATTAAAATGCTGTCAAAGCGGAAAATATTCATTTAATGATTGTTTGATTACATCTCTAACCATTTTATAAGGTGTAAACAAACTGTCCTTTACGTGTACATCAATTATTTTTTTTTGTAGTAATATGTAAATCCTATAAAATATATTTAGTAGAAGCAGTTCCTCTTGCTACTCCCTCATTTTAAATAAATTTATACAAATTTAATTGAATCCTTAATGTGACTTTATTGTATTTATTTAAAGGATATGTTTTGGAGCAGTAATCTCAGTATCACATCACTGTGAAAAGTTTAACACTGTAAATTATTAACAAAGTATAAACATGAACGAAAATTAAAAAATACTAACTATGCATTTTTTAAAGTTTGTGATGTTGAATTGCCAAGTCTAACAAGCAATACCTAACCACTCTTGACTTTCTGAAACCATCATGTCTGGGATACAAAATGTCGGATTGAAATGACAGCCTGTCTTTTAAAACCTAATTTAAATTTATTTTACTATATTCAAATGGAATTAGGAATTCTTGTTAAACTGATAACTAAGTAATCACTTTTCACAATCAATCTGTTTCAATCTTATCAACTTTTTTATCAAGAGAATCAGTGGCGGTTTCATATACAGGAAACAGCTGGAATTTCAGAAGTTACACAGAGTCAAATTAAAAGTGTTGAATGAACTTTCTCAGTAAATGTACTTTGTGTAAAATGATTAAATGGGAAACCATAAATTTAATTGGAGGAACTACAAGGGTTTGAACAAGTATGGAAAGACATAATACAATTTTAAATCCGTTTGAAAACATCGATATTGTTCGTACTATAAAATATAGATACAATATATTTATAGTATTTTTGTTTAGGATTGGAGCTTACACAAAACATGAGTTCACGCCAAGGTACGATCGCAGTGTTGCTGCTCTCTTTAGCCATTAGAGTAGACGATCACCGCACCGCGTCGTACCGTTTCCGTCAAATCAATGCACTGTTTTCGTGTACATGATCAAATGCACGGTGAGATATAGTGTAAATTTAGGGGTATAAATGGTGCAGATTTAATAATTTATCTTAAAAAAAACCCTTGGCTTTGATTGTAGATATTCGATTGCATATTTATATTTTATGACTATCTGTTGGTGAACTGTATATAAGGTCATAACATAACAGCTTAAAGCTTACAGCTGATCAGCTACTTTTTACGATTCAGCAAATTTAATTATTTATGGAAACTCTAAAATTATTTAAAGTGTTCGTTATTTTTATTAATGACCAACAACTATCAAAACTATGTCAAAAACAAAAGATAATATAAATATTAACAAAATACATGAAATCTTGTGAGTGTAATGGTTTATATTGAAAGGTTTATATTAAATTTGTATTAAAATAGTTTTTATTTTACGGTTTACATTGATTTATTCATGTTTAACGTGAAAAAATTAATAAGTACAAGTTGTAAAACTACACCAAGAACTTAAACAACAAAACACTTCATCAAATTAAATGTACTTTTTATAGGTAAACATTATTTGAAGGTATATTGTTCTAACACTTTAAAATTTATTCATTTTATTAAATGGTAGGTGTTTGCTAGTTTTAGAAATTTTAATAAAACATAATTCGACCACGCAGCTGGACCGCTGACGTGAGTTGAGAAAATTTCCAACAATTTGGAAAATAGGTCTACTCACGAAGGCGTCGAACAGCTGTCTGTGTGTACGCAATATATTAGTAGAATTTGTTTGCGCCTAGTGGCCTCGCGAGTTTGCACCACTTGACTTCGAACCGGGTACTTTTATGGTATTTTACGTTTTGGGGGAACCAAGTGAGCTATAAGGTCGCGTAAAAAAACAAAATGTGCAGAATAACATCCTACATTTTTATTTTTATAAAAAACTCTAAAAAAATTTCATTCTCGTAGTAAAAATCTCAAAAAATTGTTACTTTCGGTCAAAAAACGTATTTCCGGTGTGTGGATTTTTTTGGCTAACGAACTCGTCTGAGCGACGTAGGCAACCAACACGTGTACCAAATTTGAACCAAATCGGACTTAAAATGCGGCCGCTAGAGTGCGAACACATATATACATATATATATATGAATTTTAATGACACCCCAAAACGTGTTCTGGGGACCATGATCGGTGCTCATTTGCTACTCCCGAAATTGGGTCTCACCATAAGGGCCACTGCAATAGCTCATTTTTCCTATGGAAATTCGCTAATAAAGGAACAGCAAACCCTGTCAATGTAAACAAAATTAAGATATAAGCATGTAACGTTTTCCAATTATTGATCTTGAAACGAGTGATTGAAGGCTTAATTAACATTATATATCTGAGAGCATTTTTTCGGTACTAAAAAAGATTATAGAACACACAAAATATAAATTTTAAAATAACCTACATTTAAATTCCACTTTATATTTTTCAAATTGTCAGTTGTAGGGGTTTTAGTTTGATTTTTAAAATCACTCTAATTCTAAAGGGAAACAAATTCAAATGTTCAACTGAGACACCACGATTTGTATTCGCTCGATGGCGTGTTTTCAGTTGATATAACGGGTCATTAAACAGAACTCTTACGTCTGCCCTTTAGATGGTAAACATTGGGGCTTCTTATAACAAAAGTCTGTTGTTCTTTTTCAGTTTAACTTAATTATTTATTCACTAGGCTAATTTTTGTTTAGTGTAAGATCCCTTAAAATTAAAAACGGAACACTTATAGAATACTCGTTTGTCTGCCTGCCAGTCTGTTTAAAAAAACGGATAAGATAACAAAATAAAAGTTGTCACAGTTTTAAAGACAGGTTGTCTCAGAACTCTAAAACAATACTTTTAAGGGTTATTTCTGACCAAATACAATTTACAATATCATATTTGTTTTAAATAATGGAGCTATATAATGAAATAAGTAGACATTTTGAATAAACTTCTAGAGTTTAAAAGCATAAAGGGTAAACTAAACAAAATTAATAGATTTTTTTAAACCGAAAAATTAGAAATAACGGTATTTTAAAATGTTTTAATATCTCAACCATTAATTTAAAAAAAACAAAAGAAAAAAAAAACAAGTTGTATACATTTAGTAAAATACAAAATAATCTTGAATTGTTTCTGTAGATGAAAAAATAACAGAAATGTTGACAAACAAACTGAAAACAAATCTCATATTTTTTTTATTCTAGCATTGTGCAATTTAAGCAATTATGAAGAAAAAAAATTAAGTTTTTTTCTTTAACTCTATTATACATTGACTTGCAGAAAAAGTAAAAACTATTTTGTAATAAAAAAAAACAAAATGTTTTGTTTTATTGTGAATGTAAAGATATGAATGAAAGGTTTTTGAGACATAAAACGTTAACGTCAAAAGATACTTTGGGTTAAGTTAGTATCGTTCCCCAAAAGATATTTGTTTATTTTAACAAGCAAACAAATTAAAGGAGGGGATGGACTTTTTTTACACACAGT